>JAPMOB010159087.1:0-13031 GCA_029875015.1 Lepomis gibbosus
TCGCCAGTCCATCGCAGGGCCACACAGAGACAGACAACCACTCACACTCACACCTAAGGACAATTTGGGAAACACCAATTGACCTAGCCTGCATGTCTTTGGATGGTGGGAGGAAGCCGGAGCACCCAGAGAGAACACACGCGGACACTGGGCACACAATTATTCAGCATTGACAATGATGTAAATTTGGCTGGTGAACCTTTTAATAAAATTCCTGACGATTGAGGAGTGTTGGCGCCGACTTCAACTCACCGACCTCAGCAAGACCGCATTGCACTAAAAGTAAATAGAAAAGTTAGCAGCCCGGATGAATTGATTTCAAAAAACAAATAATGGTTGGTTTTACATACTTTTAATTTTATACTATTTAATTCATCTGATTTGTGTGACCCAGGAGTTACCAACTATTTCAATTCCCACGACGAACAAGCACTCGGCAATAGTTGCAATGGAAAACTCCCTTTGTTGAGGCTTCTGCCTGTTAAGACTACACACAATAGCACAGTGCAAGTTCCACATAGAGATGTAAAATAATTGTAGCGGTTATGATAGAAGTATCAATAAAATAATAATAGTAATGATGTTAGCAATAATAAAGATGATAATAATTATAACAGGACTTATGATAATTATAGAAGCAGATGTCTAGCAGAATATTGGGGGAGTAGATGGCCCACAATGATCAGGTTGTGTTTCCCCTGTGTCTGCTCCCTCTGTGTTTGACTTGCCTTAGGTGATCTTGGCCTTCTTTTCATCCCTATGTTTGCAGGCATCCCAATACTCCAGTGCACATATATCATATCATCCTATCAACCCTTCCTCCACCATTCCTTCAACCACTTGCAGCTACACAGCTTCTGCTCCTCCCTCTACTGCTGCATCTATGCAGCCTGTACATCCCTCTCCTGTCTCCCACCCTGCCACAGCACGAACAGTCAGTACTCCACCCCCTCGCTCACATCCTTCTTCCTCACGTATCATTTATTACCTGACACAACCCCACCTCCCATCATCCCTAGGCCCACAGATATACATCCTTCAGTTAATATCCCTGCGCCGTAGGGAGTTGACAAACATCGTAGGCCAATCCTCTGCAACTTCAACAACTTGTGCTGCGCTTTTTCCAGCTACCACCTCATACAAGTCAGATCCTTCTGCAGAGGTGCACATGCCAGGAGTACCCGTCTCCACAAACCAACCACGTCTGCAGACTGACCAGCACAGCACCTCAGCACTCCCATTAAGGTAAATCTCCCTGGCACATGTCCAGATCCACTTTTTTATTGGGCTTTTCATATTCATATATAGAAGTACTTCCCAGCACTTCTCACGCCTGCCACATCCTCCATTCCACTCTCACAGAGCCTCACACCGTTGGCACCTTATTGGCTAAAGAAGTCAAAGAGGGATTTATGATAGGCCCATTCGACCATCCTCCTTTCCAGTTTTCCACGTCAGCCCACTAGATGTCACCTCTCAAAATGGAAATGTGTTTCCTTGTCTTCTTGGAATGGCATTTCCGTCTTCTATGACACCTTCATCAACAGGAGGACATTCAACTGTATAACGACACAGCTCCTTCCATAGGGTCTGGTTACTACTATAGAGGGAGATGGTACACTTCTTCTTGGCCTTCAAAGTTGATACCTCTGGAGTGCTGCTCTTGTTAGTCAGCCAAAGCCACCATTCTGTGGGGACATGAATTGTCTAAGACATCCCACTCTGATATCCCCACAGTCATAGAGATTCTAAACAAAGGTTGATCTCATTCTCCAGTCTTCACACACTTCATTCGCCGACTCAAATTAATCTTGTCTCAACAGCAGTTCATCCTCAAGGCAGCTCACATTCAAAGAGCATCGCTGATTCATTCAGAATCAGTAGAAATTCAGACACTTGGCCACAGGATCAGATTTTTAGCCAATCCTTGTCCCCCTATTTGCAGCCACAGCATTCAAGTAGCCCCACAGCTGAGAACTCAAACTGAGAAAAGCTAATGCTTCACAAGAAGCCATCCTTAACAGCCTGGCCCTAAGCACTCTCTCAGCCCACCTAACTGGCTGGAATTTTTTCAAGGCATGTCACACCACACCAGCTGTCATTTTTCTCTCTGGACATCATGTCTATCTGTAATTTTATCACCCATGCTGATTCCATCCAAAAGATTCAGTCCTCCACCATCCAGGCCTACTTAGCAGGAATCAACATCTTCACTGAACTAGTCACTGGCCTCCCATTCTCATGTTCCAATATTAATCAAAGGCTTGCGAAAACACCTGCTCTCACAGCTGGACGCTTTCCACTTACTTCAGACCTTCTCATCCGTTCTCTACTTTTTATCTGATTCTTTTGGGAGCCCGTAATCAGCTTAGGTGAAAATACATCAGAAACGGAACCCTCACACTCAGTCTCTCTCCACCTATGCTTCTGTCCATCGTCCCAGATCTACCAGACAAAATCCTTTTTCCACTGTCACCTCTCCCCTTTACATCTATTTATCCATCCTTTTTTATTTTCCATCCATTTCAATTGTGTGCAAACTTTTAAATGATATATTGTTGTAGTGTGATCCTTGCTAATGAAATATATTTAGAAAGATGGGAGCCTGCATTAATCATAATTGTCAGATTTTCTTTAGTGTGCTCGTAATCTAAATCTAGTCCCTTATTATGCTGAATATATGGACCATAAATTTAACCTTGATCAAAAAAAGAAAGGTAGGGATGTTTAAATGTTGGGAGTGACACACGTCTGGCTAAAGCAGCAACATTTTTGCCAATGACACCATCCTAGTGAAAAACATTGTGGCTACAGCAATGGTCTGAAGTTTAAAACTTTGCACAAATCTGATTTTGATATTCCCCAGGTAGTTAAATATGTTCAAAATATGCCCTTGGTGACAAAGGTTGTCAGTTTAAGACCAGGGTGATGCAGAATAACCATCTTATGCCAAATAAGGTGTTGTGCTGTGTAATATACACTGTGTATATGTTTTGTGGTCAATAAAATCTTTAAGTGGAAAGGATGTGGCCTGAAGTGTACAATTGTGTGAACTACCCATTAAAAAGGGCTGGCACCTGCTGTTAATACTATTGGATCTGGTGCTTGTAAGACGACAATGGCGTACCTCTGCAAAGGTAGTTTTTAAGCCATGGGTGGAGAGGGTGGGCCCTGTGTGGGACATCATCACAACCTTACAGATGTCCTGACAGCTTGTTTAAAAGCACAATTTCTGAATGCAGCTTGCGTGCATTTGTGGAGTGTTTTGATACTTCAAAAGAACGGAAATTAGTATGAAAGGTCTTTCTCTTTTAAACCTGTCTAAAATAAAGCCCTGGTTGTCTGTCCCGTTGAGGTAAATAAAACATGTCAGACAGATCTACAACACTCTGGTATGCTTTGGAAAATAGTCAGCTGTAATCACTTTACTTTCCTTCACTTTCCCAGATGTTTCTAGATGTTGCCTACGCAGCCAGCAGATTTCACCAAACAGCCACCTGTCTGATAGTGGTAGCTGACTTGGTAAGTGGCCAGGAATGATTGACAGGCAGCTGAAGTCACACCTTCTGTTTCAGACTTTAGTGTTTTTCCATAAGAAAAACAGAGTTTACCGTCTCAGGGTTTCTAATTTATGCTATACTTGTATTTTTGCCCCCAAACCCAGCAGTTTGTTTTGAATTCTTTAGGTCACTGTTTGACTAAACTATGTTCATGTGTTCTGAATCAAATGTTTTACATTTTTATTTTATTTTACCTTTAGTAATCTCACGATTGAATGCATTTTTAAAATCTTTTTGGTAGCTAATTTTCAATTTTCAATTATGTTGCAATTAAATTGTGGTTTGATGGCTAGTCTCGGGTATAAATGGGCAGCAGCTCTCAGCTTACTAGCTAAGCTCACTGGACGCTACCTGCCCAATTAGTCAGGGTTGCATTCCTATGGGTTCCTATGGAAAAGCAGAACTGATCATAGGTTAAAAAAAGAAAGTAGTACACATTAGAAACAACCTATACAAAGTTCAATGGACAGAAATTAAAATCAACTAATTTTCTAAAAAGATAATTTGATGCCTCTAAGCATTGGCTGGGGGGTTCGTTACCAAAGTGGGCCATGGAGTTCATTAATCAATCTGTTGGCCTTCAGCCTGCTCTTCAGCCAGTTTCTCAGTCTGTTAGCTACCAGCCTTTACTCCAGTCAATTAGGCTCAGATTCATGAGTCTACAACCTGCCAGTCCTGATGCTGTCCTGCCAGCTTCACAGTCTGCTAGCACCCAGCCAGTTAGCAAGCAGCCAGCTACACTCCCATTGCTAGCCGCCAGCCTAACTCCTGGCCTGCTAGCATTCACGTTGGTAGCCATTAGCTTCAGCCTTCAACCCAGTCTGCTAGCCACCAGCCTTCATTCTGCACTGCCCTTAAACCTTCAGATTTTGAAATTCTATTCTATATGTTTTTAATGCGGTAAATCAATTGTATCTGTTTTACACAGTTTCTGTAGCATTGTCATATAATTTATTGTGCTTGAAAGAACCACAAATCTTGCTACTGTCAACACAGCCAATGGAAATGCATGACATTGCTGAGCACAGAGACCGTTGTGAAGAACTGAACCAGGTGAATATATCTCAAAGATTACTCGAGTTAATGACAACTACACTACACTACACAACTAACTTACTGGAAATTCAATAAAACCTTTGAGAGTAAAAAGCCATTACTTCATTGATACACCAATTCGACAAGCATAAACATGTAAACATGTAGAGAGCATATAATAAAGAGTATAACTTTGCATTTGTAAACAGTACTATTGCTGCTCTAGAAACATTTAAGTTGTAGTAGTAGTCGAGTTCTGAATTTATTATTTTTTTGAAATTATGTTTTTTTTTAGAAATCACTTTTAGTAGTGAAAAAGAATCAATAGGAGTAATTTTATACACCTGAACTGATAACAGTTGCAGCATCAATAAAACAAAGACTGTATCCTGGCATCCTGCTCTTGGTTCCAAATCCCTGCTGTACCTGCTCAAAGTAATGTGGCAATTCCTAAAAACCATTACTATATGTTGAAAAACATTGCAACACATTTAATTTCCCTGAGACCCACTCAAAGTCTTTGTTTTACTCTACTGACATCTTGCCTGTGTTATGAAAAGTAGCATGCAAACACCTACATCATCATCATCATCATCATCATCATCATCATGCGTGCGGTGAGAGGAGCATCTGTCAGTCTGCATCACTGCACATGCTTTGACAGTTTCAGACACAACCTCTCTCAGTGCTGCCGTTTCATTGTTCTCGGAGTGGTGGAGGCCAGTGGCTGAGCAGAAGGTGACAATTTGATTCCATCAGCTAAATGCTCACTGTCATTAGTATTGCAATGGATATCAGATTGTGGCACACCTCCAACGTCACAACACAGACCCAAGCTTTGTTATCTGTGAGGGAGGAGAGGGAGGAGGCAGTACAGGAGAGAATGATCTGTGCAGTATGTTAGTAGAGGGGCAGTATTCAGCCTTTATTAACCATCTATTATACTATTTAAAAGCAAGTATACAAAATACTTAGTCCTGATTGGCTGGAAGGTATTAAAAATCATATGTATGGGTGCATAATAGACGGCAGTCCGCAATTTAATCACTGTTCTTAATTAGGTGTCTGTGGTAGTCCACTGGATCCTAACCTTGGGGTCAGTACCCCCAAGGGTTCACAAAGGAAATCTGAGGGGCCTGAACATGATTAACTTAGAAAGGGAGAAAGAATGTTTTTAATAAACAGATTATGTTTATTATTTGGGGTGTGTCTCAAATAAGTATACACCAGCCTCTGTAAACAGTTGAAACAATAATTTAAAGTTTTGTTTGCTTTCTGACAACTCCGTTTTAGTCGCCGAAAAGTCATTACATGTTAGTCAAAATGTTTTCTCTCTAAACTAAATTGGGCTAATACAAGTATTGAAAAATTGGAAACACAGTGACACTAGTATCAAGACTTGAAATCGCTAAGGCAACAAGTGCAGCCAGTGTTCCAGATACAGAGACAGTTTGATCAGGCGGTTGTACAGGTTGTACTTCTACAAATATTACCATTAAAATCACACTGGGGCTGAAACAACTAGTTGATTAATATGTCTCCCTGGGCTTTGAGGGAAGTAATCATACCCAAGTATCTTCTAAGTAAATTGCTGTGTATTCTTAGAAACAACAGTTTGACTAGATAATAGTTGCAATTCATCTTCAGGGCTTGCCAATAAACTTTTTCTGGGAAGGAAAAGTAAGTTAAAAAATGGATTGAGATCATTTAAAAATGCTTGTTCAAATATAAAATAAAAAATAAACTCACAGGCTGTAAACGTTACAGCAGCAACATGTGATATACATTTAGACACACTAAGAAACGTGTCTAAAAAGCCAAGATGGTTTTCCCCTATATAGTTCTATGTATAATGTTAGGACATTAAACTTTTATAATCACTTATCTGACCAAAAAGTTTACTTGTCCTGGACGAACATGTTTCACTTAAAATGTTTTGAAGCTAGCTAAATGACCTTAGCTAACAGATTAACCCAGCCAACGTCATTCATTCATTTGCAACAGTAAACTTTTTTTGAGAGAAAAAATGACTTCCAGCCAGGCTAAGCCAACGTTTATAGAGCAGATTGCCCAATAATATTGACTTAGAGTAAATTTATATACTTAATTAACATAAGGACCTACAGATAACTTGGTATAGCATGGTATAAATTGCACAGTGGTGCACCTTCAAGTTTCTTTGCACATTGGCTGTATTCCTTAAGCTTAATTTGTATCCACAGGACATCAGTCTCATGCTACTACAGTGCATTGTGTTTTCCTTTATGGCAAATCATTGAAGCCTTCATGTAGTTGTCATTAACTTGTTGGTTTGGGAGCATCTTCTGGAATTCTGGGAATCTGCACACATGAATCAATGACACATGCATTGTTCATATTCTGACAGACAGATTAGATGCGCAATTGGGGGAAATATGCGTTCTTTTATGTCCAATAGCCCATCACTAACATCTTAGTCCCGTCTTGTCTAGTCAATGAAAACAAAACATGAATTTCATCATATCTGTTATAATCAGAGATGTATTTTCGGCTTCTCAACACTCGTCATGGACATTTTTGTCATAGTTTGATGATTTCCAGAGGGTCGGTCTTAAAAGAGGGTCGGTCTTAAATATTTTGATGAACCCCCGTTTCCTTAGTTTTCTTCAAGTGTTCTCTGACCTTCCAGCTCTAGTTATTTCTCTCTTGTAGCTGTCCTGTTAGGGAGATGACAGCTGGACTGATAAGGTAGAGACAGTAGCTCAGGCATTAGGCAAGCAGATATCGGTGAACTCTGGGAATCTTACAAGGTTGAGTCTTAAAAGAATCTTTACAAGAACTCAGATATGAATTCCAATATGACGTAGCATTGACGTAACATCAGATAGATTTGATGTTCTAGATGACCTAAGAGGGAAACCTAGGGGGAAAGACAGAAACATAAAACCAAAAGACATTTTCCTCCAAATTTGGTGTTGGCATTCGATGTGTTCATGTGTTGTATGCTGGGACTGTGTCTCCTCAGCCGGGCTTAATAAACCATGCTATGTTAAGTCTTTATTAGTCTCCAAAACTTCTTCATCGCACCTGAACTTTGCTCACAATATTTCTTCAAGAACCATCAGGCCAATACAAACATAAAAAATTAGTAGTGTCTGGATTACCAATAAGTTTAGAGGAGTCTTTCTCCAGTGCCAACATTTAGGTCAAGTACACAACTTTGTACATCAGATGTCTAGTAGCTGGATTGCAGATTCGATATTAGGGATTCACAGTGACCACTGAATAAACCATAATGGTTTTAAATAGCATTTACTCTTGGGTCATCATTACATAAAAATATCATTATGGATTTATGTGGGTTAGTCTGTGTTCATAACTTCAGTCCCCAGCAAGATATTGACTACATGTGAGACTGGTATAAAATTTAGATGACTCCTAAAAATGAAAACTGACCTCGAGACCTGTGCTGAAAATTCCCTTTAAGGAACACCTTCGACCATGTCAAGTAACTCAAAAAACTACTGGCCAGGTTTCAATCAAATTTGCCATTGACATCCATGGACCCCAAATTATTTTGCTGACCCCTTAACTATATTATTCCATCAGGAAAATATATAACACCAAATGTAATGGGCAGGGTATGATTACATTTACTAATCACTTCAGTGTCCCAGAGGACCAATCTGACAGAGCAAGTAGTCAGCTTCATAATAAGATGTGTAGTGGACTGCAGTGAAAGCATTAGGTGTAATTCCTAAAGATTAACACTGACACACAGATCATTGCTCAAAATGTCTCCTTACACAAGACCTTGGATCATGTTCAAAGGTATCTCAAAAACTACTGGCCACATTGGCATGAAATCTGCAGTTGACATTCATGGTCAGATGAATCTTGATGCTTTTGATAACCCCATTGCCTTTGCTCTAGCACCACCATCAGACCTTTACTGAGCCCATCCATGATCATCAGAGGAGCAATCCTTTTCTTCATGGACAGTCCATCAGTAAATAACTTTTATAAAAATAACTTTTTTGCTTATTTGCTGAAACTGTCACTGTATCCTGACAATAGTTCATGAGACAGATAATCCGTGAACAAAACCAGGTTCTTGTTGATCTGGTCGCTTTTTCTCCTGTGCCATCATTACAGTACATTTCCACACATATGATTCAGCACATTAGCGCTCCTCAGAGGAACAACCCTTCTAAATCTGGTCCACAACATGAATATGGAATTTAGTCATTCCATTTCTTTTAGGGACATATGGAACTTGACATTTGAAAAACCATTGAAAACATCAGCATCATTTATGTCATACAACATAAATGTGTTTTCTGAAACACGCAGGGCTTCAGAGTTTGAATGTATTTCTGGTATAAAATTGTTAGAGAAGAATATTGAATATTAGCCCAAAACACAACAGTACATTTAAGAAAAATATCAGTTTTGGCCTTGAAAAAACAATATCTGATCGGAATCTCTCTCCAAACTGTATTCCTTTCTGTCCTTTTTTTCCCTCTCCTTTCCTCTTTCCTGCTCTCTGATTTCATCTCTCTTATTCCACCACTGCTCAGCACATGGAGGCCAGGCTTAAGGCAAAGAATTTCATCTTGTGACACTGACGTTTCATCACTACAAAGTGTCCTCAAAGCCACCGTTGGGACCATGGAGGCTTCACAGATGAATGTGTCCATTGTGTGTCCTAAACCTTTGAGCCATTGAACTCAGTTTCCCACAATCTTCCAGGAAGTCACACCTAGGTGTGAACTCAGTCCATGGACCCAGCTTTCAGCTACAGTTGACCTGTAACCCATAATGGTGCCCGATCAACAAAACTGCAGGCTAATTCTGCTCTCTCATTTCTCTCAACTTGATCACCGGAGCTGCCGACAGCAGCAGCTGTCTCCCAGCGTGTCCAACCCGAGCAGAACCTAACCCTTGCTCACGAGTGCCTGCCTGAGACCCGTCAAACCAGCTCAGTTAGCCAGCGGCTAACAAATTCTGAGATCTAACTTCACCTTCTAAGAGAAGCAACAGATAGCTCAGTGCAAACTCTGAAGAGAACAGACAGGGCGATCACATCCTCCATCTGCACAATTAGAACATGACACAGAACAGAACCACAATTCTTCCCCACCTGGATAATCCATATTGAACCAACCAGCAACAACTAGCACACCAAAGTAGCTTCTCTTCCTCTAGGGATTGGTAACGGAACTGGGCATAATAGCTTAACAGTGTAACTTTACTTAACTAAGTACAGGAGTGTTAGCTTTTGTAGATGTGCATGTATTGATGTGTTT
Organism: Lepomis gibbosus; assembly: GCA_029875015.1. Classification (NCBI taxonomy): domain Eukaryota; kingdom Metazoa; phylum Chordata; class Actinopteri; order Centrarchiformes; family Centrarchidae; genus Lepomis; species Lepomis gibbosus. The sequence continues at coordinate 9,884 of JAPMOB010159087.1, forward strand.
TTCACATTTGTTGTCAGGTTTGTTGTTGTGATTGTATCCTGTTTAACTGGGGGTTATTACTGTAACCATAGTTCTCAGCCAACACTAAATTGATGTTAGTAATGTTATGCTCCACACAGACGCAGTCTTTGCATGCAAACTAAATCCCTCTAACTTGGCTGTCTGTGACACAGATCACACACACACACACACACACACACACACACACACACACACACACACACACAAAGATACACCTCTGATTTGGCCTCAAACACAACCACACACACACACAGAGACAGGTTAAAGCCACAGCTTCACTGTGCTTTGTTTATCTGCAACACGTGTGTTCATTCTCATACACGCTGAACATACGGTGCAGATCACAGGAACAAACGTACATTCTTTGGGCTTGCACCCGACACACACACACACACACACACACACACACACTCTCCCTGTCACACACATGCACACCTCTTTGTTCTTTAGGGCATTTTCGTTAGATGTCGTGTGTATTGCTTTTGTTTAGCTGTTAAATAACTGCTTGTGTATATAGATGGTGTTTCTTTAAATCTGCATAAGAGTAAATATACATATCCTACCTCTTCTATGTAGAATTTCTAATCCTTCAACCCATTAGCTATTTATTGATGGTAATTTTGGTTATAGTTCCATATATAATTAGGTAATTGGTAATCAGTGGGGTGGGGTGGGGGGGGCATCGCTAAGCAAAGTACTTCTTAAATGACGCATCGATGAATCATTGAAACATCTATAGAAGCTTCGAGTACTAAATTCATTGTTAGCTGCAGCCCTAGTCTTGCCCACCCATTTTATAAACAGTTTATAAATATGTTAAGTTGTAAAGTCCAAAAAATAATCAGCATGCCCAGCATATTAGTGTGATGTGTGATAAGTCTCACTTAAAAGACAAATCATGAAATAACACAGCAAAACAATTGGAATACGTATAAGGCCCTCTTTACATTAGCCTCGGATTTTTGGCTGAGTTTTTAGAACTCCCACAAAGTAAATGTGGTCCTTTAAGACGGACAGCAGGTTTCATGGCAGCTTTTACAGCCTGCCATGCCTGAAGCCCTCACACTCCACCAGATTGATTCCTCTGGCTGGTGGAGAAGTTCCAAGATGAACCTCCATCCTTTCCGATGGTGGATGACATTAACTGACCAATATCTGGTTTCCTGAAGTCTGATACTGTATCAGCAAGCCAGTCTGACTCTAAGTGCTGAATCACTGATGCTGAGGTGAGGTGAGTGGAGTCCTTTTCTTTTCTGAAGCTGTTTACAATGCTCACTCCCCTTAATCCCTACTGACGGAGGTCATTTCTGTACAGGTTCCCACCTAGCGTTGCCACAAAAAGCCCTGTCTCCAAGTCTAATGGGGTGCAGATGGAGCTCCACCACTTACACAATAACTGGTGGATGGCTGTGTCGTGAAAACAACAGAGAGAGAAAATGAGGAAGAAAACTGGGAGGAGACGGAGGGAGATTAAATGAAATAGGAACAGGAGGGAAAGAGAGAATCAGGAAGCGGGTGGCATATGCAGAAATAGAGGTGAAGCGAAGGAGAAAGAAGCGAGAGGATAGAATGAAGAAGATAAATGGGGGGAAATTAAAAAAAGAAGGGAGAAGGGCCAACAATGAAAGTTGTAATTGGTGGATCCAGACAGCCAGGGTCTGAGAAGAGGCTTACAGGCTTGTCAGAGGGGTTCCTCAGGGTGCTGAAGGCCCCCCCCGGATGAAAGCTCACACTGTGTTGCTGCTTCCCGGATGGCAGGGCCTCAACCTACCAAAAAAGGCTCTCAATTAGGAGAAGCATCTGCGAAAAAGAAGGGTGACGGATAGAAACAGTTTACTGCAACTGCAATCGCTGTCTTTGTTATTTAAATACCCTGCTGTTCTCTGTTCCTGACCCCAACCTCTCTGTTTTATGCACACACTTCAAATCCATCGCTCCACATTCTCTCCCTGCCTCTGCCACCTCCAAAGGGTGTCCAATTTACATTGTTGCACGGGGTGTTAAACATTTCAGAGCACATGCACAAGCAGATACGCTTGTGAGATGGAAAAGGCTGAGTTTTCACACATTGCATGTTTTTAGGCTTTTCCCAGCCAAACCATGAAATGGGATATTGTGCTGTGCCAAACTCTCTCTGTGTGTGAGTGTGTTACAGAGTCTGCATCTTGATGTGGGCACATAGTCCTGTGTTTTCACATCCAAAGCCATGTGAACATGTATAAATTACAGTTTTATCCTGAATTCAGCTTTCGGAACTATCGCCATAAGACATGAACATGAAAAGTCTGTCATGTGTTGACTCCTTCGATATCCAGGCTGTGTCTGTGTGCTCAGTAATGACTATGACCTTTAATGTCCGTATGAAAGTTCAGAAGCCTGCTGTAGTTACTCATGTCTCCCTCACTCATATGATCTGTTTTCATGTAATTAGGGGGAAATAGGATGTTAGTTCAATAACCGTATTATTGCTGGAGTCAGTACATCCCATTATGAAAGGCTACTTGCACTACAAAGACAAAATATATTATACAGTGCAGCGCACACCAGAATATAACTTTCTGACATTTTTATGTCAAGGATACTGGGTTTGTCTATTGATGTTTCCTCTGGATATATGCCTAAAAATATCTAAAGGTCTGTGTAAAAATGTTATTTACCCCCTGAACCCTGTGAACTTCTTCATATTGTTACGCTCCATGGAAAAGATTATTTATAGTCTTCAAAAAATACTAAATGAAATAAATGAATTGTAAAAAGAGCATTTAACAGTCTGTTTCTCTTTTTTCAATAATAAGATGTGTGTATGAATACATTCCTGTGTAAAGAACTCTGCCTGTGTTGTTGTTGGTTAGACTGGTTACTCCAGCCTAGCTCTGTGGTTCTTGTTCCCTATCTTGTGTTCCCTGCTACATTTAAAATTTTATAAAGTTAAAAGCTTTAAAAAAGAATGAAAAATGTCTGTGAAATTAAGGTTTTCCTGTTCTTCCCACTTTGCTGACATTGTACAAACACAGCATATGCTACCTTCACACAGTGTATTAAGTTGTAATGCTGCAGCACGTGTTCTGACAGGAACCAGTAAAAGAGATCATATCTCTCCTGTCTTAGCTTCTCTGCATTGGCTTCC
>JAPMOB010159096.1:0-10167 GCA_029875015.1 Lepomis gibbosus
CTTGTAAGTTGTTCCTCAAATGTAAGTCGCTTTGGATAAAAGCGTCTGCCAAATGAGTAAATGTAAATGTAAATGTAAAGTTTTTGGGCACTTGTGGTGATAGGTATCCAGATGAGAATTGGTGAAATTTGGGACAGGGGAGTTGGGGTGGGCTTGGCCTCCAGTACATTACAGACACCATCAATGAAAAGTCAAAACTCAATGCTAAAGTGCATAATTTTTGTTCATGGAGTCAACTGTCTCCGCCATAAGGAAAAAACACAATCACATCTGTCTGTGCAACATGCGCATCAATTCTGTTCTTCTCCGAGGCTTCCTACACAAGCAAACAAAAAGGCCGAAAGAGAACACACGCCTGTTACTTTGTGGCTATAACAACTCAACTATAGCAACAATGTTGACACTATGTCCCTGCTGTCAATCAAGAATCTCACAACAGTGTCCATCTGTGGGCAACACCAAAAGAATGTTTCAGGGTGATAAATATTTAGAGTTTTAATATGCTGTTACAGCTTTAGTGTAATTTTTGGGACAAACAGGACTGGAGTTGCTCGTAATTTGGGACTGTCCCTAATTTTTCGGGACGTCTGGTCACCCTATATGGTATATGGAGCAATGCTTTGATGAGGAGGTCCTGGCTGTGTTTATATTTTTTTGCTCTACTTGCACTATGCTTGGGCGGTATTTATTTTTTGATACCTTCACACCTTCCTGACATTTCACCGGGGGAAAATATTGCTGTAGCTGAGCTGCTTGTGATAGAACTCATTATAGCATGTATGACATTGTTTAGCCTATAATGCTGTGTGTTGTATATGCAATTAGCTTACTCAGACTAGTATTGTGGCCCATAGAATCATTATTCTATGAATATATAGGATTGCAGCGGACATCACACATCAGTGGGCTTAACGGAGATAATGTGCACACAGCTTTGTCCATGTTGGTTCACCTTTTCATCTGGACCAAAATATTCCCTTTTCTTTTTTACTAGTTCTGTAATGTTATCCCCACCATTCACAATCGCCATTGAGGAGCTCCTTTTTGTGTGCGCAGTGAGTGTGTCTGAGCGAGAAAGAGAAAGAGCAAGCGCCAGAGTGAATACAGTGGCTTTCAAAAGTATTCATACCCCTTGAACTATTCAATTTTTTCACACTACACCTATAAACGTAAATGTATTTTATTAGGATTTCATGTGATAGACCAACACAAAGAGGCGCAAAATTGTGAAGTAGAAGGAAAATGATGCATGGTTTTCAAAAATTTTCACAAATAAAAATCTGAAAAGTGTGGCGTATAAAAGTATTCAGCCCCCCTGAGTCAGTTTTTTGTAGAACCACCTTTTGCTGCAATTACTGCTGCAAGTCTTTTGGGGTATGTCTATACCAGCTTTGCACATTTTTGCCCTTTCTGCTATGCAAAATAGCTCAGGCTCAGTCTCAAGTCTTTTGCTGACTCTAACATGGTTTTTTTTGTGGATTGCCTTGTATTTGACTCCATCCATCTTCCTATCAACTCTGACCAGCTTCCTTGTTCCTGCTGAAGAAAATCATCCCCACAGCATGATGCTGCCACCCCCATGTTTCCCGGTGGGATGGTGTATTGGGGGGGATGTGCAGTGTTAGTTTTCCGCCACACATATTGCGTTGAGTATTGCGTTTAGGCCAAAAACATCAATTTTGGTCTCATCTGACCACAGTACCTTCTTCCACATGTTTGCCGAGTCCCCCGAAAGGCTTTTGGCAAACCACAGATAGGACTCTTTATGGCTTCTCTTCAACAACGGCTTTCTTTTTGCCAATCTTCCATAAAGGCCAGATTTGTGGAGTCCATGACTAACTGCTGTCCTGTGGACAGATTCTCCCACCTAAGTTGTGTATCTCTGATCAATCTCTGATCAATGCTCTCAATGCTCAGCCTAGTAAGTTTAGGTGGATGGCCATTATGTGTTAGGTTGGCAGTTGTGTTATGTTCTTTCCATTTTCGGATGAATTGAACAGTGCTCAAAGCTTGGGATATTTTTTATAACCTAACCCTGCTTTAAACTTCTCCAAAACTTTATCCATGACCTGTCTGGTGTGTTCATTGGGTTTCATGGTGCTGTTGTTTACTAATGTTCTCTGACAAGCCTCTGAGGCCTTCACAGAACAGTTGCATTAATGCTGAGAATAGATTGCACACAGATGTACTCTATTTACTAATTAGGTAACTTCTGAATGCAATTGATAGCACTGTTTTATTTAGGGGTATCGGAGTAAAGGGGGCTGAATACTTTTGTACGCCACACTTTTCATATTTTTATTTGTGAGCATAATTTAAAAGCATTTATCATTTTCCTTCCACTTCACAATTATGCACCATTTGTGTTGGTCTATCACATGAAATCCCAATAAAAGTTTGGTGTTGTAACGTGAAAAAATGTGGAAAACCTCAAAGGGTATGACTACTTTTGCAAGCCACTGTACAATGGGTCAAAGGAACAGGTGATCAGTCAGTTTATCAGTAAATAAGTTACAGTTTGTCAGCGAATACAGGCTGCTGAACTTCCGTGTTGTCCTATTGAAGATGATATCATGCACTTTCATATGGCGTCACCCGCCTATGTTGAGGGTGTGATCTATAATACATATAGCATCTCCAAATCAGTTTAAAAGAAAGAGGAGCATCTATGTTTCCAATAATAATAATACCATAAGACCACACGCCTAACTTGCACGTGCCCAAGGACGCATGTGTATGCATACACAGCATTCATGTTTGTAATGTAAGTGAGGTATGAAATGCATTCAATGCATTCATGTCTTTCTTTTTATTGATATTGAGATTATTTCAGACTGAATAATGAAGTGGAAAAAAATATGTCCTTGCAGTCTGAATATTTTGCTTGGTCTCTTTATAAAAAATAAAGACTGGAAAACGATAAAGGTGGAACCAGTGTCTTCAGATGCAGTTCCGCCCTCCCCTGCTCCCTCCCATGTGTCAGCAGTGTGTACAGACCTGCCTTAAGCTGCTACAAGTCAGTTCACCTGAACTACACCAAGTGTGCCAGCTGGCATGCTGGAAGGATATCAGGTCCCCTGTCGGCCTGCAGCCACACTTGCTTCTTGCCCTGACTGCACTCTCTTGTCTGTCATTTCTCAGCACTGTCTTACATTCCCTTCGATACTGAACACACTGAGGGAGAGAGAGAGAGAGGTCTTTTTTAGTTCTGAATTGGGCCACTTTCATTCTGAATATGTCATACGCAAATGATTGGTAGTAATGTGACTGTCCTTGTATTTCATTTTAGTTTACTTCCCCTCAAAATCGTTTTAAAATCAATTCTTTCACAGGCAGGAAGCCAGACCTCAGAAGTAAAGTTATGTGATTCACTTATTTTTCTTACTGAGGACTCAAGCAGCTTCTGATTCAGCTGCAGCTGTCTGATAGATTTTTTTAGGGAGATCTGTAAAGACACAATTACAGTAGTCAAGTCAACTTAAGATAAACACATGGATATGTTTTTCCAAATACTGCTGAGACATACTGTAAGTCCTTTAATCCTTGATATATCCTTCAGATGATAGCAGGCTGACTTTGTTATTGTCTTAGGGCCACATTTAACACTAAGTTCTGTCTGATTTCTCTAACTATTACAATTAAAACAACTGCACTTGAAGTTAGAAACCCACATTTTTTGTGCTCAGACATTCTGACTCAGACATATAGTTTGACTCTCAATTTTCTTGAGTTTAATTATGTGTAATCCAAATAACAAACATCACCAAGATCAGTTTGTTTGTTTTTTCATCCACAGACCTGGAGAAGGTCATCAATGTTTTTATTCCCTCCAGATTTACTGCAACTGGCTTTCCTTTTTCCTAGCAAACAAATTACCTTCACTACACTCAACACTAACACTAGTGCAGAACGCAGCTGCCAAACTGCAAACAAGCTCCAAGAAAGGACATCTTGTTATTCCAATTCTTTCTGCCCTTCCCTGGCTGCCTGTCAATTTTAGAATGAATTTTGCTACTGCTTTTTAAAGATTTGCAAGGAAGGTTTTAGTTTGTTTGTTTATTAATTTTCAACCATCTGAGCCTGATCGAGGACTGAGAACCTCTGGCAGCTCTTTTTGCTGTTAACAAATCTGGCAGTGACCTCTTTTAAATCAATCCATTAAACCCGTTTTTTCTTAAGATGTTCTCCTATTGCTTATTTACATATTTACGTCTCTGTTGCTGTGTTTTCTTGTTATATGTGGATAAATAAATTTGGAATGTTATTGTGTTATGTTGTCAGAATTAATGCACAAAAATAATACTTAATACTTTATACTGTAATTATTGAAGAGGAACTGGTGGGACCCAAACACGGGAAAAACAACAATTTTACTTTTCATATTTATGTTGATTCTAAACAGAAATACAACTACAAACTGAAACAGTCAGTAATTTTCCAGATGCCCACACATAGCACAGTATTTTGCAGTTAAATCGAGTAATATGTTGTATCTAGCAGGGGAACAAGAGGTCTAGTGGTAAGATATTGATCCAGTCTCAGCCTGCAGCTACAGCCTAATCCTATAATCATTTTTATTAGTCTACTCTACAGCTGAGCTTCTCTGCTCTCCTGCTTTTTCTATTTATCTGCTATTTGCAGGTTTTCATCTGTCTTACTGCTCAGTTTCCTTTTCCCTTCCTCTATATGTCACCTAATTTATATATTTTTCCTTTTCATTTTATTCCCTTCTCCTTCATTTAATTTACATCTTATTGTAATCTCATTCATTCTCATCTCTGGTCTTTTTCATGTCATCTCAGCACCATTTAATTTTATCTACACTCATTTACATGGCCAGTCCTTTTCATTCAAACCTCTCTCTTTTTCATTTCATTTTTATTTTATGTCCATCACATTGTCATCTTTAGCATTTCATTAACATGTGAATCTCATCCTCTTCATCTCTGCTCTCTTCTGCTTCCTACGTATGTACATTTTCGTTGGCCTTGTCCTATAGCTGTTTGTTTATCATCTGTGTATGTGACTGCTACAACAAATTGACAATTCAGGGATAATAAAGGTTCACTCTACTTCCATTCCTCTCCTCTCCCTGTCTCCTCTAAACAAACAGAGAAGGGACAGAGCGGCTTCATAACCTGACAGCTGCAGGGAAAGTCATGGCACACAGCTCTCAGTAATTGGGGTCAAAAGCCCTGCCCAAGGACACAGTGGCAGGAAGGAGGTTATAATCAGCAGCCACCCTGCTGTCACTAATATATGCGCTGACTAATCTATCCAAAAGACTTGTAGGAAGTGTGTTTCCTGGCAACATGTCTGTGCTGTTGAAAAGATGTCTGTCAGTGCTGCAGTTTTCAGAAACCTACAAGTTACGCTTTACGTTTGAGTTACGTTTGAGTACCTATAAAATGCTGGTATTGTTGGCTTCTGCTCCTACACTCATGTTTTCTCCTACAACAATGACTGCAATCTTACTTTAAGCAGGAAGTTTTATGCCTAAATCAAAACCTTAATAATAGATTAGACATATATAAAGAGTTATATGGTGCCGAGCTGCCAAGTGAAGCCATGTCAGGACAGGGCACTCTTCTCTCCCCTGCAGCGAGCTGTGTTCGCTGTGACGTCACGGCAAGTCAGCTGAGCACTGCACTGGTCCGGTGTAACAGATGTTGGCAGTGCGGTGTGTGTGTGTATGTTTGAGGAACACACATGCATTGTCGGTGAATTAGGAGCGTGCCTGTGGATACTGTCGTGTGCACGCTGGGTATGCAGAGTTAGCTCGCACTGCTGCATTGTGTCGCCATCACAGCAGCACCCCTTCATCCGAGCAGCACATGAAACATTATCAGAACAATTGCATGTTGGACATATAATGAAGTTAGGAGGTCTGGCGGATGTGCTCTCCCTATGTCATCAGGTTGTTTCTTTGCGACTTTTTCCTAGGGGTTCGCAATCGGAAAAAGGTAGAGCAGGCCGTGGTGTCCTTGAACGCACCACAGCTGGCATGTGAAGCAGCAATGGGGCGGTGGACCGCTCATGGAGGAAACGAAACCAACCGAAGCAGCGCTGGGACCACTCAGGAGAAGAGATGTCATCAACGTGGCATGTCTGTTTGTGTAACACACTTGCACTGCCCGTGAGCTAGCAACAGGATCATGCGAATCCTCGTGAGCACGCTGAGTATTCAGGCTGCTGCATTATGCCGCTTCCATGGCAAGAGCAGCTTGTTTCTTGACTGCCACGTCGTGCAAGCAGACCATAGCGTGGGCCAGGTGGTCTGGCTAGAGACAATCAGGCTGGTGTGGGGTTGGTGAACATGCCGGGATGCAGCGATGTGTTTAATACAGCTTTACTCTGATGGTTAGGGGTTGGTGGAGAAGAGTTAGCTCTTTGTGTATTGTAATAAGTATTTTAAAAAACTGTTTAACAGCTTATTGCCAGCATATTTATGGCATTACCACAGTGTACACAAGCAGCACATATGATAGAACACTGGCTTCTTGAACACGAGGCTATGGGGCCAGCCTCATGTGAGGAGTTAGGTCTTTGAGGAATGTAACATGTTTTACTCCAAAAATAGTTTCCGCATTCACAAAAGCCTTACCGTAGTGTACACAAGCTGCACGTGTAAAACAATGGCTTCTTGAACACAAGACGGAGGGGGGGTTCTGCCAGCGTCTGCCGGCCTCTCTCCTGCCGTAACCAGTCACTTGGCTAGTCGCACCTTTCCCCAGCAGCACATCGGCTGGCCAGGGGGGGCAGGACGTGGGTCTCCTTGTCCAGGTGCAAAGACCAATTACTAGAAGCGGTGACTCCATTAGTGGAAGTGGTGAATTCAGTGAGTGGTTCGCCATTTACTGAAGAAAAAGGATGCGGAGGCGGTAGAGAATACCTCACGCACGTGTCGGTAGTAAAGTCCTATTGGTCAGCTACACGCACAATAAAAATTTCAGAGGGCAAGTGCATGCGTGTTATGGGAGGAGTTAGTGTCTGTAGTCCAGTAGAGGGCGGAGCCTGTGTGAGATAGAACTGCCTCCTTTCCTACTTTTGTTTTTGTCTTAAAATGCAACATGATGCAAACGCTGTAGTGTCACATTTTAAATTTGGTGTAACCAGTTTTTAATATGAAATGCAACACAATAATTAATGAAATAGCTTCAGATTAATTAGATCATATTAATTTTTTCACCAAACTATTTTTTATTATTTATTTCAATCATTATTGTCTCTAGCTGCAGATTTGTGGTCCTGTTTGTTCACATTGTGATGGATGCCATTTATTTATTTGTTAAGCTTTTGTTGTCATTCGTCACTGTGATTGGAACAGCTGTATCAGACTGACTGGTTGAGAGTGTATTTGTTTATCCTCATATTCTTTGATCTATAATCCACTTCAGCTAGCCTTTTTTCACCTTGCGCTGCTGCACATGCATGAACCAAAAGATTGTTGCTGCTTTAATTCTTTGCGAGCTCCATTAAATGACCCTTTCCTTCAAATTGAACCAAAGTAATGAAACAAAATTGTCTGAATAAAAAAAACAGCAATAAAGTAGGATGGGGGGGGGACTTAATAAAAGACCCATTTACACTGATAAATACTATTCATAGTTTATGTGTGTGGTTGTGTTTGTGTCTGTGCGTGTGTGCGTGCACATACATTTGTGTGTGTAATAGAGTTTTGTGCCCCCTCCCCTGCTGACACAACCCGATTTTCCTTTTCAGGATATTTTACTCAGTTAGTGGAAAACAGCCCTGAGGCAGAACATATTCCTTAATCCGCAAGAGACAGGCATCAACCACAAAGACTAAAATAATTTAGATCCTGTGACCTGCAAGAACAAAATCTCAACCCTTAACAGGTTGAATAGGCCAGATCACATCACATCAGCTTTTATTTTGAAACTGGCTCATTCTGGTAAGAATAACCTCTGCTTTTAAGAATTGTTGATGAGGTTAGTCATTGGTTGTCAGAGCTTTCAGACTTGATGGTTGACTAGAAAGCGCTCAAAAAACTCCCAGCAAGGCGGCAAAATACTCAATCACTGTATTGTCTTGCACTGCCACTGTGTTTAAACGTGATCACAATGAGGCTTTAAAATAAAAATCTTGTCCCACAAAGCCTGGCTACTTTTCACAACCTCAGTCTCCAATACAATATTTGAGAACATCTACAGAGAATACTATAAAAACAATCGATACAATACTTTAGAGAACTTTTAAATGAGTTGGAACAATCTATAGGGCAGTGCCTTAAAGGTCCATCTGCTGCTGCAAGGTTTTCATGCAAGAGCAGGTAAACAAGAGTAAAGCAAAGCTCAGCTTCTGTCAGAGCCATTTGTCAGCAAGGTTCTAAAGAAGCTAACACAGCTCGAAGCCTCAAAGATACACGTTATGTGTGGATAAGTTCACATATAAACAACTGGCTTCAGGTTTATTGTGTGCATGCCTGACGTCCATGAACAAACCTAATACAATCCTGTCTCTTTTTTCTTTTTCTGTCTGTCCTCTGTCTAGCACTGAACACTTTCATTTTGTCTCCTGTCTGAATAACAACTTCAGCCACCTGCTTTAAGCATAAATCTGACAATACAATGTGTCCTTCTCTCTCAAAAACACAGAATAGGGAAGAAACAAGCCAGAAGAAATGAAAATAGAGAGGATGACAACAGACAGTTCAAATACGTCTTACCTCAGAAAAGGGATACAGTGCTTTATAGCCCAGAAAATATTACAGAAAGGCAATTGAGTGGTGGAGTAGCTGAAAGTGGTTGTACTGGGCAGTTCAAGTTCAAGTCTCTTTATCATTGTCATTGTATAAAACAACGAAACAGTGAGGCATCTTTCTGAGCCATGTAATAGAATAAAATAAAAGTTACTAAAAATAAATAGATATTAAAGCTTAAACTTATCAGCAGTTAAAACCTGGTATCCAATCACAAATGCATCACATGTTCCCAGATGATGTCTTGAAATTTTCTTTTTAGCCTTGCTAGCAGCATGGCTATATCAATCAGTTGGTCAGTCCACACTGTGGTCCACACTAAAATATCTGAATAACTATTGGATGGATTGCCATGAAATTTGGTCATACATTTATGTCCCACTGAGACTGAATTCACTTTGGAGATCAATTGACTTATCTTCTACCTCCATCAGTGGGTAAATATTTTAATTAAAACACATTCCCATCACCCTCAGCTATACTTAGTTAATACTTAACTATCAAATATTAACATGGTAAATTAAAATGGCTGCCATATAGTTTAATTCAGTATGTCTTGTCCCTGGAGAGCAATTCTGGTGCAGCAAAACGTGCAAGTATACAGTATATGTACAACGTGCAACAATAAAAGGTGGACTATGTAGTTCATGGTTAATGGTAGCAATTACCAGAGTGATGAAGGAGCCTTGAGATCAGGAGCTCCTATAAGCCTAAAGACTGGCTGTCTGGAACCTCAGACTGGCTGCCTGTTGTATGTGGATGGACCGGGCTAGGACACCACAATAATCATAAGATGATGATACACGAGGCAACTTTTAGAGCAATGGGAAATGTTGCTGTCAATGGTAATGAGTAAACATTACTACCGTAATGATATTCAGTCATTTCTTTTAAGAAACTTTTGTAAAAGCTTGGGTTATATAGTCAATTAGTGTTTTACCTAATGCCATTATTATCATCAGATATGTATTTAACTGAGGGATCTTCCTACAGTTCAATGCTGCCCTGACTAAAGTGTTGCTTTTACTCAAGTAAAGGATTTGAATAGTTATCCTAATGATGCCCTGTACTTCAAAGGTTGAAAAGTGTTATCATTAACATGTGGTAATGACATGTGACAATTTAATTTTACATATCATTACCTTATCAGTAACCCATACAATTAAAGATATTAGTAATTGTTCTGAACAGCGACGCACCATGGTGAAGATAATTACACAACTGTAGCAGCATAATTGCATTATCATATCTTGCCATGTTTTCTTTATCATGTCTCATACAGAAAGCGTGTTTCTTAGTAGAGAATTAAGGTATGTCATCTGTTGGTCAAATATTAAAAGTAGGGGTGTAGGGACTCAGCAGCTACTAAGGCAGCTGTTAAACTGATGAATCAAGCGTTCATGTGTTCAGGTAGGGGGGCTGCAGTATCCAATCACCGCAAGACC
>JAPMOB010159154.1:0-17509 GCA_029875015.1 Lepomis gibbosus
CAGCTATATTACTCTAAGCTAGACCTGTCTTACCTTTCCCTGTTACATCAATTAAGACACCTAAGAAATATTTCCAACAAAAAACACTAATGTTGCCATTAACTCTGAATATGGAGGATCCAGGACCGAGTCAGACATGCTAATGTGCACATTGTTTAATAAATTACACTTATGGTTTTGTAATTTTGGTATGCAGAGGCTAAAAAAAGAAACTAAACTTTGTATTCTGATTATTGTTCTTATTAAAGTCCCGTGCCCCATTTACTTTATATAAATAAACAGTCTCACTTAAAACACAACATTTTGAGGTTCACCAAACTCTGCAAGCTTGTTGTAATGTGCCATGTGTTATTTTGTCCACCCCCTGTTTCTTGTCAAAAATAAACTCAAACTGATGACCCTTTATACAGGCTTTCTTGTTCTGGAAAATTATTTAATTCACATACTTCTGCAGTTGTTATTAATTAGCTACTTTATTGGAAATCATTTCCCAGGATTGTTGAGTGACAGTACTTCCTAGGAAACATAACTCGGCCATGGGGAATACTTTAACAAGATGAAATTCCACTGGAAAGTCTTCAATAAAACCTTGTTTTAGAAAAAGGAGAATCGTGACAAAAGGCTGAGTGTCAGGCTCAGGTTTTCCTGGTAACCTTCCCAGCCAAGGAGAAGAAATTCCTCATGAAACATGATCTGCTTGATGTGCCAATTAATGAATCATTTGGCTCTAAATTAAGACTCTGCCCTCATAATTTAATTATTTAAGCTCATTTCAGGGGCTCAGATTCCCTGTTTTTCCACCATACCACAAAGTAATACATGTTTACGCTATGGTAGGATAATTACATCAAACCACATTCCCGTGTTTGAATGAGAAATGGAAACTTCTTGTGTTTTGCAGCCCTGCTTCAGGCTTTCTGCACAAACCGAATCAACACTTACAGCTCTGGATTTCCTGCTGACTCTCCACCTACTTGCTCATCATCCCCTCTTGCCAACAGGTGAGAGATGTTGAGGTGTAGGGTTGTTCATCTCCACATCCCACACACTGCATTAAAACACTCACATCCCTCCGCTCGCCGCCGTACACTCAGGTGCCCACACACATTGAGAGGGCTACAGGTGAAACAAGTGGCTGACAGATACTGTATATTTTTGGAGCCTGTAATGTGCTGTGAGTCCATATATAGAGGTAGGACGGAAAAGTGATGCATGTATACATGATCTGCTGGGTTTCTATATCATTAGGATCTGACTATTTAACATGCAGAAGGATGAATTTGTCAAAAAGTATTCCTATAATTGGGAAATATATAAAGGATGTCTGTTACGAAAGGAATATGTTGATTTCAGTGCATTTCTCTCAAAATCCGTTCCCTCCTAAAGTCTGCTTTGTACAGCAGCGGACAAAATTATGAGCAGAATTTTCGTCCATTAAAGTGATTATTCTCTTTGTGAGAATGCTGTAATTTTTCTAAGAGCAGAGTAACACTTGGGAATGAAAATGAATGATTTGGCAGCTCTGGCGAGAGCAAGCCACTCAGTGTTTTTGAAATTCAATTTCATAAAGTACTGTGGAAATGGTACTTTGGCTAATTTTGCCTTTTTGGTAATTAATGCTGAGAGCAGAGGGGAAACAAATTAAATGGCAGCTGTGGTGGCTGCTAATCTTACAGCGAATGTTGGTTTTGTTGGCGTTCAGACTTGCCGGTGCTTCAAAGGACAAAGTCTTAAAAGTTAAAGTTATTAAAGTATTTGACTACAGTCTCCATTATGTACATGGCTGAGTCTGAGCTGGCCTGTGTGAAATGTTAACTTGCACTTTTGTAGGATTTCTGGATGTTTGTTCATTCTTGTTGAAAGTTTACTATCATATCAATGCACTTTGCATTGCAGGATTCAGAGTATATGTTGTAAGTTACAGCAAAAGAAAAGTGTAAATCTTCTCTATCAAATTATATTGATTTATTTCTACTGACGGGTGACAAATTAAAGAAAAACCTGAATAAATGAATGGAGAGACATAATGAATTCAAATGCTTCCATACATGGTATAAGGGCACTCTGAATGGTTTGATGAAAACAATGTGAATCATATGCTATCACTTTCACAGTCACTTGATCTCAACCTAACTGAACACAGACTGAACTATCTACTAATAGTACTAATACGAACCACTGAATGGCTTGCCATGCAATTTAGTACAGACATTTAAGATGAATCCTACTTCTATCTAGTGTCACCACCAAACATTAAATAAGACTAAGAGTCCACAGCCACAGCAGCAGTTCTGCGAGGTGTACTAAGACAGAGTGGTGCTTTGCGATAAATGCTAATGGATGGTATTTAGTCATTAACTAAAGTATTTGACCTTATCATGCTGCTAGGGAAAAAGCCAGGGGATCACCGCAGTCAGTAGGATTTATCCCCCGAGGACCACGAATGTCTGAACCAAATGTCATGGCAATCCATCCAATAGTTGCTGAGATATTTGGACCAAAGTGGTGGACTCACCGACCAATGTAGTTTTTAGCCATGCTAAAGCAGCTGCTAGCTGCTTCAACAATCCTCTCCATTTCTCAAGAAAAGCTGGCTTTGGTAATGTACAAATAAAGTTTGCCAAAATTTTGTTTAATTAACATAAATATAGAAACCCAAATATTCCTTGACCAAATCAATATTAAAACCAGTCACAGTGGAGATGGGTAAATGTACTGTTATATTTGGATTTTTGGAAACTGCATAATGTTATAAATGGGGGCCCAGCAGACATGGAAATAAATTAAATGTTCACAATAAATTTAGAATAAAGGAATTATTTCCCAGCAAAATTATGACATAAATAAATGAAAGAATTAATACAGTATATATCATACTTTTTAGTACTTCTGTTTTTAATGTATTTCTGTTATTTACTTACTGATTGGGTCTGCATGACTAAGGGCTGTATATTGTCAAACGTGTCTGCTTTCTCCCCCCTTATCCCGTGCTGAGTCATTATTTGATACGTATCATCTACTCTTGTTGATGCGTCTTTTCTTTGTCACCCAGTCACCTCGCCAGCCTTCACGTGGCACACAACATATTTCCTCCTGGTTTTTATTGGGAGGCAACATCGCACAGGGAAGCCAATCCTCCCTGTTGGAGACAACCTGCCAAAACAAAAGTGCCTGCGGGGATTAAATAGAGCGACCAGGCTGATCCTCTCCTCTCAGGCTGTTAGTTTGATTACATACTGAGTCTAATGTGACACGATGACCAGATTTCATTCACAGTCTGCATGATTCTTCAAAACTAAGGTAGTATTCAAGGTGGTGAAGCAAACCTGCTCACACATGCAGAGAGAGAAAGACTGAGACACACACACACATCCTAATAAAAAAAATTAAAAAAAAAAAAAATCACACACACACAAACACACCCACTCCCCTGCTGTGGTCTGCTCTCAGACTCGTATGGAGTCACATTCTGTCAGCATGGACAAACACATTTCCAAGCACATGCCCTCTGTCTCTCTCTCTCTCTCTCTCTCTTCTGGTCTTTTATTTTGCACCGTCTCCTCTCTCTTGCACTGCTTCTCTCTCCGGAACCTCTTTTTCTGTCTCACAAACAAAACACAAAAAAAACCCTGTCGGTTGTGTTGATGTGATGGACCTGTGTGCCAGTGGATTTCCATGTTTATGTCTCTTGCAGGAAAGAAGTGTGAAACAGGTAGTGAATATCCACATGGTACAGCAAACCATTTTTAATTTAGTTCTCTCATTTTTCCATGACACAGAGCGTAAACAATCTGGACCCAGCAGAGCGCCTCATTAGACGACTGCTGTCGGCTCCTATTTCGACTCAGTGAAATCAGTGAATAAGTGATTTTCCACCACAGTTAACTTCAGATGGCTTTGATTGGCTTCTCCAATGTACTACTACCACTGTTGGGAAGGTTACTTTCGAAAAGTAAGAGGTTACTGATTACAAGTTACTCTATTTAAAATGTAATAGTAGTTTTTCAATTAATTTATCAAAGTAATGAAACTTTTTGATTTCTAATGAATGTTTTCAACTGTTTCCAACCATTTTCAAAAGACAGCTTGAGGGGTAATTTAACTGGCAGCAGACGGGTGGTGCAGCAAATTAAAAAATGAAAACTAATCAAAGGCATCAGAACAGCATCAAACTTTACTAAACGGCTGTGGCTGGAAAAGGCAAAAGGAGACATTGTGCATGTGAAAAACAAGCTAAGCAACCAAATGAATATTATTGAACATATAGTCCAGCTTTATACAGAAAATAAAAGTAATAATGAACAATTTCATAAGTAACTCCAATGGATAACAGTTACATTTATTTTGTATTTAAATTACTCTCTAACAATGACTACTACTGTACATAAATGATTAGCAGTAGTTAACAGAACTGTGAATTTGCATCACATGACTCTGACTCGACTGTGGCCATGAAGCTGCTGACTTTAAACTTAATAAATGAAAGAGACCTGACCTCAACTTTGACTCTTTCTTCTTTAAATGTAATAATTAATTAAATAAAAAAGGCATACAATATGGGGTAGGGTGCAAAATGACACAGTGTACCAGTGCAACTAAAACTAACTGAAACAGTTTAGACATTCAGTGACAGGATAAAGAAACACGCCATCGACAAAACAGGTGAGGAAGAACTTGTGGGATGAACAGAAATATGAGTTGCAATCCAGATCTTATCGCAACATCAGTTTTTGGCTGAACGGGAGCAAATCTCTGCAGCCAGGTTCAAATATCTGGTGCAAAGCATGAAACCAGAGTAGGCTGTTACAGAAGCATATTGGGTAATTTTGGTATTTTTAAACTGTATAATAAATATTTAAACATATTCCTTTGGGGGCAATTGCAACTGTCAAAATTACGTATATAAAAAGTGCTTTATTTGTGTTGTAACACACAGTGTAGTAACATTAGGAAAGAAAGGAATACACTGCAGCCAATTGCAGCAGGTGTGCAGGTTTAAAAATATGTTTTTCCTTCAGTACCAGCTCAGGTGCACATAAGCAGCTATTTGGAATTAGAAACATATACTTTAGGGGGGAAATTTGTACAAAAATGTATCTTTAAAATGTGGACTGTCAACAATTCAAAAAGTTATTCTAAATGTGACGAATTACAGCTAGAGATACCCCTCAACAGGTTAGAAGCCGACTGAATTCATGTTCACATTATGAAATTGTTAACATGGATGCCAGTGTGGAAACGCCCATCCACCTTGACTGCCACACCATCTGTTTTATGTGCACGCTACTTCCTTCATCCGCAATGAATGCTGCCAATGTAGAGTTTTGCATAGAACCCTGTGCGATTCATTTGCCTGTTCTGATTGGACTGATTATCTCAGATTGTCACATACAACACAATCATTCTCTGAGCTAGCGTTAGCGTGTTGGTTTCTCTAATGTTTAAAACAAACAGGCCTGTTGACCGCTCACATTTAGAAGAGTTGCTGAAATGATGAAGTGAAAAGGTGTAAATGAACAGTGAATGTTCACTGTGTTTTCATGCACTCGCTAATCCATTTATTGGCAGAACTCCAGTTGAAATAGGGTTGCATGCCGCAGGAACTGGTTTAATGTAAGAGTTAGCCAAGTATCTTAACTGGGTTTCTCAAAATTGGATAATGTTTACATTTGTCTACTTAGAACCAGGTTTGTTTAGTTGGATAGGTGAATTCTCTCAGCCAAACATAACGAATGATGCACCATTGGTCTAGCTCAGGGGTTTCCAAAGTCTAAGACTGTGGGCTTCCCCTTAGACAAGGCTTGGGAAATGGACTAATGCAAAATGGTAATGTAATATTGTTTCATTTCCATTCACTGAGCCTCCTCTGAAACTCCTCTGTTTGTAGCCCCCTGGTTGAGGTCTACCTCACACTTTGAAATCCCCTGGTCTTGCTGAATGGACATGGCACACAGCGTCCTTCAGGCTCGTAAGGCCCGTCTGTTATTTCCGGTGTACCAGCGTTGGTAGGGCCACACCAGCTGCTGGCCTGGCTCTGCTCTCACCGCCTGAAGGCAGAACGACGGTACCGCCGGGCCAGCAGCTGCTGTGGCCGTACCAAGATCACACCAGCTGAGACTTCAGAGCAGAATAGGGAAGGTCGACGAGTTGTGTGTTATTGTATGAGTGTGTGTGAGATTGTGGGGGTTGTCCTAGCGTTGTCACGGAAGCCTCTTGGAGGCCTGCCAGCCAGCCTCAAAGTAATTCACAGAGGCGCTAATTTCATAGCATGTAGTTAGTAACACAAGCATTTAGCTGCTCTTGAGCTGGATCTAGTCTGTGATACACAGAGTGAGGGGACAGGAAGTCTTTACGAACAGGGCTTAACTAAGTTCAACGAACTAGATACCAATATTAATAGTTTGAGACTGGAGCTTCTACAAGCTTCTTGTTTAAAAAAAACGTACGTGTGGTTTGTCATTTAACATTTATATAATTTTTTTTAACTGAAATTCCCTGCTAACAGTTATACAGAAATAAATCAAATCACAATAAAAAAATATATAGAGAGAATCAACAATATAAACAATCAAATAACGCAGTTAGAGGAAGGTCAAGAAGAAAAGATCTGAGATAAATCTAATTGTGGTATTATAACCCCTTAACGCTTTAAAATCTATGTAAACAAATGGATCAAACTGGATGTAAATTGAACTCAAGTGTATATGAACAAATTTAGTGTACGCCATTCCTTCCATTTCCATTCCTTGCCTCCAATCATTCTGCTCTGCCTTTTATCTCCCTACTGCCGTATGAAGATTACAGGCTGGTGCGGGCCACCACTGTCACTGAAATATTTTGGGCTTGTAAACTGGTACTGAAATTACCTCAACTGATTCAAAGTAATTTAAGATAAAAATGGCATTTTGAGATGAATAGAGCAATAATTTTGTCTGTAAGATGCCAGAAAGAAGTAAATAATGACATTCACAATCTATCCGAATCCAAAAATGGTTTCAGGAGTAATATCTATCATGTTTTTGTTCATGTATTATAATATCTGAGATTTTATGTATGTTACGACGCTAAAATGTACCTAAACTACCTGTTGAATATGTAGTTGATGCCTCCCCATGATAATCCATTCAGAACAGCCTGTACGATTAAAATCACTACGGGAATAGTACAGTGCACTATCACTAGAGCAAAAATAGTCGACCACTAGCTTTGACCAGCTGAGGATTACTTTGTAAATCCCCTGGTGTCCTGGAAATCTTAACAAGCCACCTAAATGTGTTGGAGGGCACTTCAGATCATTACAATTACACAGAACCAGAAGAGGATCAAACATAATGTATAAGACGGTATGCAGTTATGTTATTGCTGTACAATGTGAATGCTTGTCTTTCATGTGCTTCACATTATGCTGCACATTCAGGTCCTGCTTGACTAAATCTGCCTCAAGAATAGAGGATTAGTCCGTGTTCTCTTTAAGTCACAAGCAAGGAAATAATGTGACAAGCTGTGCGAACGTTTATATTATCATGTTGTGTCCTTTTGTTTCCTAGACTGTGTTTGTTGATGTGTTGCTACAACAACAACAAAAAACAACAACAAGATGAAACAGCTGAGGAAAGTGCAGTTTCTCTGTTTCCAGGCAACATCGTCTCCGCTGACCGTGGCGAGTTCAAATATACAAAGGGTGGTTCATATTAGCGCTCTCTTACGTATTCTGGTTAACGCGACCTAGTTTCACATGTACACTCACACGCACTGATCGCCTCTGAGCCAATCACCTCTATCTCGAGGATGGTTTATGTGCTCACTTTGACTTACTCTGACCACATCCTCTGCTTGACAGAACAAAAATAGCAGCAGCTGCAAATTTAACCTGCAGCTCTGAACCCAATTTAACCCTCACTGCTCGTCCACCTAATAACACTGCTATTTCTGGCCTTGTCAGATGCCTGGCCAATAAAATAATCACAGTGTAGGAGAATGTTCCTCACTACAGTTACTGGAGTATTAGTCTGGAATAATGCCTCACCAGGAGCTGTTATATTTTCCCACACAAATATGGCTTTCAATTGAGCATTTTAGTGTTGCTCAAAGTGCTGAAAGCTGTTTCACAGACTTTAAGAGGCTGACGTTTGTTTTGCTTCTCTGGTAATAGGTGTTGCAGTTGAATATAAGTGATGCAGAGGAAACCACAACAAAAGAAGCTTCAAATTTCCCCTCATGGGATCAATAAAGTTACGGCACAACAAAAATGTAATGTAAGATACACTTTATTGATCCCACACAGGGAAACCGTTACAGCAAAAAAAAAAGGAAGAGAAAAAGAAATACAATACAAAGACCTCCAAAACAGAAATTCATTTTAAATGTAATCACTAAAATGTATTGTTGAAACAAATCACAAATTAATTGAAGAGACGATTTTGCCATTAAATATTGAAGGGGATCATTTCCAGCCAGAGCAATATTATTTAACTGGATGTTGAAGTCCTAGCTTTCATTTATGTTAACGTGTTGGGACCCAACTGACCCCCATCGCCCTCTGTGCAATGTGTGTTTACCCTGTTGCCTCCAAGTGCATGCAACTAGTACTCCTAAACTGGAAAAAAAATTGTGTTTGCTGTAATTTGATTCAACGCAACCTTATTAATAGGTCTATTATTATTATTATTATTATTATGGAAATGTATACGCGACATAATAAAGCTCTTAAAATTGAGTTTGACACGTTCCCTTTCAGACATGATCACAAAATAAGCTAATAATTCAGGAGCAACCTCAGTGGTGCATTTTCCCCTCACAAATCAGTAATAAATCAAATTATCCGAACCAGTTGACATGCAGTGACCCTGGGGCTAGTTGGTAATCCAGCTTTGATGTTAATAAGCATTGTCCCTCTGATTTTGTCTTAGCAAATTGAACTGGTCCAAATCAACCCTGTGCACACTTAATGAATTAACTGCAGTGTTCTGTGCAATTTATTAACTAATCTTTTTTGTTCAGATCATAAAAAATGAAAGACACCTTCTACGTGATACTAATACTAATAATGGAGTCTGGTGTAATACTGTGAATTTGTGATGATGAGGTGCAGTGAGTTCAAACTGATCTCTTCATGTTTATCCGCCTGACACCCGGGGCAGATGCGGGGTTAGTAAGCGTTTCAGTAAGCAGCACTCAGGGGTTGCACTGTGCAAGAGTCTCTCCTGGTTTGTGTCTCTTTAAGGGCGGAGCTCAGGACGCCGCTTAGGGCACACAGCAGATGGCGGCTGTAAGTTCAGCACCAACCACGCTTTGACTGATTCGTCTGTGTCAGCAGTGTCCGTCCGCATGATCCTGCAGAAAAGATAAGGCAATACTGGGAAACAGTAAAGATGGAAGGCGTGCCAAAATGGAAATTGATGTATGCTAGAGGTGACAAGAGACAAGGCTGGACGTAACAAATTGCTGAAACAGCAGCAGATGAGTTTTAGTTAAAATTAGCACTATATAACCAAAATCTAGCCCACGGGCCAGAACCAGCTTGCAGTAGGTCCTCTGATACTTGAATAGAGCCAAGTGTGCTGTCACTCGACCTCAATCAGCCCAGTATGGCTGTCAACCTGGGACCGGTTAATGTTTTTACCATAAGTTTGACTCTCTGCATGTTCATTTTTGGAGATTATTTTAAAGAAAATGTGAATATCTAATGTCTTCAGTTGAGAATGACAATTTAGTTGTCAAAAGCTGGCAAAAGTTCACAACAACTAGACTCAAAAAAAAGTTATATTTCTTCAGAGAAGCAGTACTTCTGCTAGAGCATAATATTCTGGTCCTTTTTCACCTCTGTACAGAGCTTATTTGAAGCACACAGCGTCCTCCATCTCCAGCTCTGCAGGACATGTTGGATGAGTTTCTGTTGTTCCCTGTGGAGGACGAGGCAGAGAACAGTACCAGCTATAAACCCACCACTGAGCAGGCAACAAAGACACCCTGAAACAAGCAGGCAGCTGTGTGGGCTGCATGTTCCCACTGAAACCATGCTAAGATGGTTCACTTTACTGGAAAGGATTTAATGTTTAAATGCACAAGGAATTTCATACAATTTTGTAAAATGAGCACAAACTATAAAATGCAGGCTATCACATGTGCGACTGTTTGGCATTAAAACACTTTAAAGATCACAAACCTGAAGTTTTTGTGTGTCAAATACAGTGGCAGTTTCAGGCTTTTTGTTGGTATTACTGATTATGAACAAAATAAAAAGCCATCCGTGCCATCCATGAAATTTCAAACACTTGTTAGTATGTAACTTTCAAAAACACCTTCTTCCTTTTACAAATGAAGTTCATAAGCAATATAGTAGTTATTTTATGAAAGGGAAACATTACAAGTGAAGTTCTACTTCTACTGTGTTAGACGTATAATTGGGAAATTAGATTTATCAAAAGGTGGATTGTTCCCCTAAACAAATGTTCTAGGTCCCATTAAGGACAGGATCAGGCCTGTGTCTTCCTGAACTGGAATGCCTGTTCTAAAAAAGACTATGACTATTTTCTGATGTTCCACCTCCATTAGATACAGTCTGGCATTTAGAAGGACTTTACACTACTTGTTCCTATGTTTACTTTACTTTGTTTAAGGTAATATTGTGATTATGGTTAAACTAAACCAAGGCTATCTTTGACTAATTCCCTTGCTACTGAGAGAGGGTGGCCATTATTTGTGCACAACTGAAAGAGTTTTCTGGTAATGAACAACATTCCTTTTACAAATTAAACAATTTAATTCATTAGAAAGAAAATGCACATTTTCTCGATTCAGTGCACTCAGGGGCATCGGTGATACAGCCTCACTTTGTCAGGTTACGTAGCAAAATATTAGATATGTTTGTTCTACTTTAACACTATGTTTTAGCTTTTACCATTATGTTGTGGCCACACTGGCTGCTTTTCAGCAAAGGTCATAGATCAGATGGTTATCAGATACCCAGGTGCCTTTGAAAGAGGTTTGGGATGCATTTGGCCAGATGTTGGAAACATGTAAATACATCTGTCTTTCTCTTGTACTTAATCTTAATCCTCCTAGTGTAATTAAATTAAACTGAAATTAGAAATCTTTCTTCCAATTAAATTAAAGCCTCATATCTAAGTAACAGAATTGGTCAGTTGCCAGTTAATTGAGTCCCAAAAGTACTTAGAGCTTTGACTTTAATTTTCCTCTGGACTGGAAAATAAAGTTTATGATGCAGTTAGATTTGTAATCTTGGTGACAGAGACACATACTGTTTGTGGCTAATTATTTTGAATCACATCTGATTTAATCCAGATATCAAGAGAAATCCTAAGTGTAAATGCTACCTTAGTCTGGCTTTAACCATTTCAACAGATTACCAGTCTTCAATTGTACTGGTACAGACAGTCCCGCTACTAATACACATGAACAAGGGAGTGAATCCAAGTTACAAGATCACTGCTGAAGGCAGTTTTTGTCATCCTTTGTGTCATTTATTGTATTCTTCTCACTTTTCCTGCACAGAACAACAGTGTATCACAACTATACATGTCTCAGAGTCTTTAATTATACCACATGTCACAATGATGTTTTAAGTATGCACATCGTTATGTGGAAGGATCATTGAAGATTGTCAGCTTCAGTTTTTACATGACATGCCTGACCTATTATAAGTAGAGTCTAGTCTCGTCCACACCTTAATACCTCTTGGGTGAGACATTTTCCAAGCAATCATCAAAAAGAGACAATCATGTTCCTGTAACTGAAACATGATACAAGGAAAGGTCTGTTTTTCTGTGTGTTGTAAAAGCATCTCTGCAGCCTTCCTGTATGTTGGATAAATATTAGCTGCTATGCTTCTTTTACAGGAAACCAAAGACCTTGGTCGACTCTTGTATTTATCAGATGTAATGACTAAAGATGAGTTACCAAGATGAATGTGGGAGCAACAAATAGCGAGGCAGGTCAATCAGAAAGCCAGTTTGATGGGTTTTTATCACGCTGAGACGAAACCGCGACAGATTTCTAAACCGGTGAATATCTGTAATCTCCATCTGTTAATGAGGAAAGGAAAAGGTTATCAGTACCACAGCAGGAAACGAAGATATGATTTATTCCTGCGCATACGCCGTCTTTATTCTGACCAGTGTATCACTTTGAAACCTGCAGCCTTTGTGTTCGGAGGCATTCAGCCTTTTTCGTCAATGGCATTAACGCGATGACAGGTTACATCATCTGTGGTTATTATGTTGGTTATTTATAATGAGAATATATTGTATGAGCAGGAAAAGAACAAGAAAAACTAAGGGAACGTTGAAGCCAAAGGACTGTAAAGGACTGATTGCTGTGGGGAGGTCGGCTAAAGCCGATGGCTCACTTTTTAAAAAAGCTTAATGGAAACCCTTGTGCAACATCCTCCCCACTAATCTTAAAATAATATAACAGCGCTGAACGAGTTCAACATTTTAAAAAAGGCCTTAAAGACTAGCATCTTTTCAGGAAAAAGAAAAATTTCTGCATGTATAGGAGAAGCCCCGAGGTGAATGTGTAAGAGACACATCCAGGCCTGTCTGTATATGATGCCCTGGAGTGACCGGGAATGCTAGTTGCTAGCTAGCTAGCTAGTTAACGAAGTTTGTGTTTAAGGCGTTGACAGTCCCCCGAGGCAACTTACCCTAACCTTAATCACAGAAGTTTGTGCCTAAACCTAAGTCAGTAAATAAATGCAGTAGGCTAACCCTACAGCTGTGGACATCGGCCATGGTAGCCTCCTTTGTGTTGCAACGCAATAGCAAACAGCAGCATATCAAACAAAAAAGGTGTTTCTGTGTGTGTGTGTGTGTGTGTGTGCCACTGCTATATTTTCAGATGGAGATGGTTCAAAAAAAACATTCCACAAAGTGCATCAATCACAGATCATCCTAAGTCCTCTGAGTTATATAACAGCTCTGCATTCCAGGTGGAATCCAAGCCTGGGCTAATACCCCGGTGGACCAAATACAGATTCATTTAGCACAAAAAAATGGGAAATATTTCATACCAAGTGGGCACAAATATGCTGTATATACCTGCACGCACGCAGACTAAACTCTTGCCAGATTTTATCAATGTTCTGCAGGCTGTGCAGACTGTGATGAGACGAGATGAACTCGATGTGAGTTCATCTTATCTCAATGACTGTCTGCAGAAGCCTTATTTAATTTTATTTAATGCTCTTCCATGCTAAAACATTTCATGACCCCATCCTGCCGTGATCTCTCTGGCCTTCAGCTCACTGTTTATTCATGGGCCTCCTCATGACTGCTCGTTGATGTTTCATCTGTTTCCTCTGTGGCATGAAATTTACAGGCTGATATGGTCAGAGAGGTCATTCACAGTTTCAATATGAGCATGAGGGAGCAAAACTGATGGGGAAGTTTCACTTCGCTTTCCAGAGCCAAACGCTATCTTCATCGACCGGTCTGGGTGTGTTGTTGCTTGGCGGGTTCCTCTCTCTCTCTCTTTTGCCCTGCACACCACTGGCTGGCTGCATGTCACCCAGATCTCAGTCAAGAACCCTCACCGCACAATCATTCCAGTTGCTGAATAATACAAAGCAAACAGTGACCTACTTTCGAAGTAGGGAACAAGCTAGAGAGAAGACGTGGAGTGGATTCCGGCACAGAAGCGGACTGAGGGAGGAGCTGAGGCACATCAGGAGGCGGGGGGAACGTTGACGGACGGGTAAAGGTATTGGTTTGTGTTAGAATTTAGGAGGAGATGGAAGCATCGAGCATGGCATGCCATGTGAGCTCATGAGTCCGGTCCAGGCGGCCCGGCGGTCCCCGACCACGGCTTGTGGCTTCCTGTAAATGTGATTAAACAGGCAGGCACAAGAATACTGCAGCAAGCCCCTATCCTGGAGGCCTCCCTGTACAAGGAATGCAGTTCACAAGAACAGGGCCTCACACATGTGTCATACCATCAATCTGGGCAATGTAAACTTTCTGATCGTGTACCTGCTCTTCTGCATTCCTGATATTTTCAACCTTTTGTTTACATCGTGTTTATGTTGCACTTGTTGCTAGGGCATTTTCTGCTGCTCCGTCATCGTGTTGGTGGAAAACTGACAGAGAGGAAACAAAGTATAACGAACACAGAAATGAAGCCATTTACAAACATTTTCCAGACATTCTTCTCTTTCCTATAACTTCATACTTGTCATGTTGCATTAATTTATTGCTGCAGTCACATTTAAAATGTCTTACATAGTAATTTAGGGGTAAATAACAGGTTGATTGGGGCTGGTTATATTTTATAATGAGTGTAATTAACGAGTACTCCAACATCTAATGCCTTTTAATCATCAGGGGCTCTCTGTTAGGCTGAAAACATACTGTTCATTTTCCAATCAAGCTTTAGACTTAAATTTCTCCAGGCAGATATTAAATGTAAATACAGCCCTTTTGAAGTTAACTGAAATAAAACATTAAATGCTGTACATTCACCCCGTTTACATTCAACCCTTTTAATGTGCTGTATGTTGGACAAAACAACACAAAAAATGATTTGTCATCTGTTTGGTGTCTGTTAAAAGTCATCACAGACGGTCTGGGTTGGTAAACATGAACTTTTCTGCGGTCAAGTTCAACATTGTCACTTTTGGAGCTGAAACGTGCAACAAAAGTTGCCCAACCACAGACTGTAGACAAACATGAATGTAGCACTGATGTCGAAACCCCCGATTCAATTAAACCTGCAATGTTATTCTTACACTCAGGTGCAACAACACATCTCACATAAGCTGTTATGGTGAAATTGCAGTTAAGGAGCAACATGATTCTTTATTAGAGTCATGATTTTGCCCACCTGGTGAATATAAGTAAAACATCCTCTCTCTTTTAGCTCTGTTCTTGGTTTCTACCAACTCCTGAGGCAAATAAACTTTGTCTTTAGCTGCTAAATGCTCCACTATATACACCAGGTAGTCTCTAACAATGTCTGTCTGCGGTTGCTACTGAGCAGGTCGTGTATAGTGGGGTTTAAAGCTTTTCCTCTAAAAATAGCTGCCTGTGATGCTATGAGAGTGGTAAGAGTGAACTGAAATAGAAAAGTAAAACAGAACGTCACAAATATAGCACTAATGAGAAAAAACCTGGTCAAAACCTGCCGCCTACATTAGCCACAATGCAACAAGTCCTCTGTGAGGTTGGTCAGAGCCTTCAGCCTGCAGAGGAGATGAGGAGCAGCTATAGAGAGCCTAAGTCCCTCCCCTTCCGGTGGACCACCATGGGACCTTACTTTGGAAAAAAATATGTACAGTAGTCAATGGCAAGACTGGATTGTGCTCTGAATTACACATATGATGATTAATTTAAAATGTAAATTTAAGTCAAGAAAGTCGCAGTTTGATGTAAAACTGTTTAAGTATAAGACCACAAACCCAAAAGTCACGTATGTGATGTAACTTTTTCTCTCAATGACTGAAGCTACTGAAGCTAACGTCAAAGAACTTACATATACAGATAATGTGATAAAAGTACTGAGAGTCGTTGGAGAAAATACATCAGGTGCGATATATTTCAGCATTAAACATAGCTAATCTAGCTAGCACCAATCAAGCAATAAACGTTAGCTAGCATTACTGCGTTAACATGTTGGTGATGTATGCGAGACGAGAGTTGTAGTTTTTCACACAAAACGGGTTTCACACAAAACAGCATCTATTTTACTGATTTACGACTAACATCAACTTTCTTGGTGAAAAAAATTATTTTAAAATCGACAAACGTGTGTAATTCAGGGCACAGTTTAAACAGGATTTTAAACTGAGGTTTCTCACCAGTGACTACCGTACATATTTTTGCTGAAATAAGGTTCCATGGGCCGGGAGCGGATACAAGTGACTTAGGCTCGCTATAGAGGTCTGGTAAGCTCACAGCTATTTTCTTTTTTAAAACTTGTCTTCAGCCCTGACCGGTGCTGACTCAAGTGGCATCACTTGAGGACATTTATCAGACTTCACACAGCTCCCTCTGGAGCCACAAGAGACTTTGTACAACTTCCCACCCACATACACAGTAGTAAACCCCAACTCCTGTAGACATAAACGTTTACCTTTCATGCCTACAAAGCTTAATGAACTGGAAATAAAATTCAAGGAAACACACATTGAAACTTTTTCTGAACTTTAATATAATCTTTAAGGCCTCGATTTTGTACAGCCATCAACAACACATAAGAAAATTAAAAGTGATTTGAAATTCCAATGTGTTTTCATCTCAGAGAGTCATTACCAACACTTTAAGACAGCATGACAAAGTGTAATTATTTTACGCTGAAGGTACCCTTCAGCGTCTGTATGAAATGCTACCAGTTTACTAGTTCGCAGCAAGGCTGATGTGCTAGCAGGTAGGGTTAGCTATGCTATATGTCAGTGTCTTAGGTTCAGGCACTAACATTTCTGATGGTTATGGTAAGGGTAGGGGGCTTCGGGGGGCTGCCAACACATTTAACGCAAACGCAGTGCTAGATCTTCAGGTCTCTACGAGACGCCCCAGAGTGCCTCATTCAGACACATCTGGGAGCGTTTCATAGAGCATCTCCCACAGACGCTCAAGGGTACCTCATGCTTTGTGCCCTAGTAACAAGGTCAAGACAACTTGGCATTGTTTTTGGACTTTTCGGGCTCCGCAATCAAGTTAGCAACAAAACATTTGCAACATCCGGTCCAGTTAGCAAAAATAAAAACACAACTTTACGCTTTCAAAAGAAAACTACAGGTCTAAGTGAAACGGCCTGTTGCTACTGTTGTGAAACGTCCCAAAAGAAACAAGTCAAAAGGTGAAAGTGAGTGTCTGTAACATTGATGAGAGGATGACGAGGGACTATCCTTCTGGGCACAAGAATTTTCAGGAACAGCAGTCAGTTAAACTTGTGTACTCTCCTCTCAAAATCTGATGTCAGCAGATAAAAGTAAGTTGTGTTAGCTGCAGTGAACCTGTCTGTCTTACTAACCCAGCTGGGAAATGTATCATGTGCTGTCTGTGTTTTGGTGACTGAACAATGTTACAGTGAATTACAACATATTACGTTTGATTACCAGCCGCACCTCGGAAAATATAACCGTGTCGCGTGGAATTGCTCATTCCAGCAGCAACATAGGTGGGACCAGTCCAGACAAGACACAGGTGTGATGGCACTCCTCATAGCAACCCATCATTTTAAAACAAGACAGTAATTATCTGTCTCTAGTAAGAAATATGCAATCCAAAAACAAATGTGCATTGTCCAAAACAGTAACTTGAGCTAAAAAACAAAACAAGTTGCTGATTACTACATTATATTTTTAATTTTGTATTGTCACCTTACACCTGAATTTTGTGTTTCCATATATACAGTGTATATATATATATATATATATATATTAGGGGTGGGCATAGATTAATTTTTTAAATCTAGATTAATTTTGAAATTAATCTAGATTAATCTATATATATCTATATATATATATCTATATATATATCTATATATATATCTA
>JAPMOB010159173.1:0-14564 GCA_029875015.1 Lepomis gibbosus
TAACAGTTCTGATGTAGTTTTAGCTGGGAGATGTGTGCAAGTTTGCTACACTGTACAAGCTCTCTTAGCTTTTTTAGTTTAATAGTTACATGAATGAACAAATTAACTCTCAAACTGTCAAGAAAGGGATATTCGTACACCTATTTTCCTTATTAAACAGAAAAATACAGTTGTACACCTGATTTCAAGTTTTTCTCTTTCACTGAACTAACTGCCTTGTTATCATAGGTCACCAAGTTTCCTCTGGGCTAAATACTACATTAGAGGCTTTTCCCACTGTGTAACAAAATTCTGAGGGAAATTGGAAAACAAAAATAATTGACAAAAGAATTAAAAAGGTTAAAAAAGGGCATTATATTTGGAGTGCTTTTTATACAATTGATTGTGAAGCCTAACTTCTTATTATATTCCCATTCAAATATACCCTTGCTAATCATAATTTCTTCGACTAGATGCCCCCCTTACCTGCCAGCGCCCACTCTCCAGAATGGTGACTGTGCCCGCTGTAGAAGATCACGTAGGTGTCGTGGCGAGGGCCGTCTGCTGTGCGAAGCTCCAAGAAAGATTTGATCTTGGCCTGCAACGCCTCCAGGGTCACCCCACTGGTGGAATAGTCGCAGCCAAAAGCCTCAATCAGGTGGTGGGCGAAGAAGCGCTGCACATTGTTCAACATGCCTGTTGAGCGCCGGTTCAGCTCTTGCACCTGGCCAGGAGGCAGCAGCATGGGCTGACCGTCAGGACTGCACGGCAGACAGAATTAAGACACAGGCGGAAAGCGAATGAATCACGTCTATAAAGATCAGTCATTCAGGACAAGTCAGAGAGAATTCATGAATACATAGATAGTCTAGCTGCCTTTGACTTACAACTCACTGGTTTTGAATGTCCAGCCCATACTTATTGCAGGAATGTAATATTTGACTGCTGACAAACGTGTAATAGTAGATCTTATATGGCTGTTTTAAAACTTGAATCACTTTGCAGGACAAAGCACAGAACAGCTATGTCATACTGTTGTGTCATAAGATGCACTCTCAGGAATACGCACAAAATACTGATTTAAGCTAGGAAATAATTTAATTTACTTATTATAACTCTCTTTATGTCATGAGATTTATTTTTGTTATTGACTAAAACCCTGGTATAGCATTAACAGTCTACCTAAATTTGGCTGTTAGCCTTATTGCTTTCTTCTCTTACAGTACTTATGCATTATACACTACCTGCAGTAGTTGGTGGGGATGACCACGGCGTAGCCCACACAGGTTCCTCCCAGGCTGCTCCCGAGCTCGTGGAAAAGACCGTGGAACAGAGACTCCAGAGGCAGGACTAACAGGATCATACTTACAAAGATACTACTGGAGGCCTGCAGAGCACATTCACTAGTCAATTCTTTATTGGTTAACACTATACTGATAGAGTATGACCTATGAGTGTGAAGGAAAGTGCGGTTACAAACTGTAACGTGAATCTGCATGGAATTCTGAAACATTTTAGCAGAATATAATACATTAATTTAGCTGAGAACAAGAATATGCTCCTAAAAGTTCTCATTGTGAAATACTAAATCCTGATTAAATGTGGGATTGGTGTAATCAATATGTAATGCAAAGAGTTTGTTGTATTGTTCAGTTTAGGAGACTCAAATCAAACCAAAGGGGAAATTAAGCAATTAAGCATGACTTTTAAGAACACATAATTTAAATGGAGGCACATTGTCAGATTGTCCCTGGAGTTTGGATTAAGGATTAGCAGAATTATTAACAAGAGAGGAAAGCAGAAAAAATCTATTTCTGCTATACAAAATTATATTTACTTTCCAGACTTTTCTCAAATCTTCATAGACATATGCAACCAATAATGAGGGGTCTCAAATAAACACTCATTTCAAGGAATCACAAACCAAAAATAAGGAACTAGTGGTCTAAAAGGACATAAAGAGTGGACTTCACTCCCTCCCTACCCAACCGCGGTGGATATATTGTCATGTCCATGTTTAATAAAATGAGAACTTGAAATTAGATAGGAGTGTACAGGTTTTTTTTGTCCTTTTCTCTAGAACAGATTATGAAGAATTTACAAATGTGTGTGTTCCTCCAGCCGATTAACTTCTGTTGCATTCTTAACAATGAAATTATATAATTATCCTATTTCCAAATATGCAGCACATTGGATTTACAAAGCCCTGTGATATTCAGCTGATTCTGTGTGGTACCTATATAAAAAGGAATAAAGACATGTTGTCTGGTTGCCCCTACCTGCCAACACAGAGCAGCAACAGCAACCGTCGACACCAGCGTGAAGAGCACCAGGCGTTCAGAGATGAGGCTGAAATGTCTCATGCCCTTCGAGGCCATAACCTTGTCCAGGCCGCTGACACCTGCCCCCTGGGACAAGCACACCCTCTGGCAGTCACTGAGCTTAGTGTGAAAACCCCACACTGTGATAACAAACACCATGTGGCAGATGGCCCAGAAGAGTGCACAGACCACGAAACCTGGGATCATGAGATACCACTGGTCCAGATCTGTCAGCTTCCGAGCGGCCAGAACGATGAAGGTCACCTCTACCACCAGCAGAGGTAGGAGAGACAGCCGGCGCCACAGGCCCCGCCACACCAGGAAAGGCTGCCAGCGCTCGGTCACAGAGAGACCACTAAAGTAGACATCCAGCAGGGGGTCGCAGATGAGCTGGCTGAAAAAGCAGGCGAGCGCAAATGGGTTGATGGTGATGTTCAGGGACTTGAAGAACAGCACGCCGGTGATAACAGCGAAGCAGGCCAAGTTGGGAAGAGCCAGGACAGCCTTCATCCGGAGGGCAACCATGACCGTGGCCAACGCCACCACCAACACCATCACGCTCCAGGACTTATGCATGAGCAGTGCAGTGCTGGCGGCGGCAAAGCCCGCCAGCTCCTGCCGCTCTGCCGAGGTGAGGAAGGCAGGACGGTACCTGGTACATCCAAACAATCTCTCCAGCAGCGCCCACAGCGTCCTCAGAGCCACACTGGACAGCAGCAGGTAGTTGGCCACCTGCTCCTTCAAGTTGCTCTCCAGGGCGGTACTGTTGAGGAAACACTGCAGTCCCAGCAAAAACCCGAACCACAGGTGAAGGAGACTGAGGCTCATTTTCTCCATGCTGAAGTAGTAGTACACAATACAGGATATCCCGAGGACGATCAGAGCCAAAATGAAAATTACAAGAAGAGTGGACTCCGCGGTGCTCTCCCAACGGGCATAGAGGCCCAAACAGAGGGCGACCAGCAGGTTGAGACCGGACAGGTAGCCCAGCCATCGGACAGACGACCACATGCTCACATCTCCGTTGACCTCCTCTAACCGGGTCATCGCTGCATGAACGCAGTGGCTGAAACAGTAGCGCAGAAAACGACACATTTTGATATGAAAGACTAGCGTTAGCCGTCCAAAGCCAGAAGCAGGTACTTTGATGAGTTAAACTCGGTTTGCTGTCCGTTACGACACCAAAACAAACTTTAGCTAGCTAACTTGTTGAGTGGCTAGCTTAGTTACCGTTAGCACGGATAAACATTTAACATGCATCTTTACGAGCGCTGGTTGGTTTGTTTTCATCTGATGTCCGATGCGGTTTTAAAATATATAAGACAGAGCGCTCCGAAACCAGCTGTCAGTTGTTTGCAAAACATATTACTTCAAAAAGTTAGGCACAACAAAAGTTTTGAGTCAGATGACAGACAGGCGCCATGACGCTGACTTCGGCTACGGCAAATAGTGAGGGTCAAACGCGTTTTATTAAAGGGCCGATCCGTTTTTTGGCATGTATGTTAATCGATTTTCATACTAAATCAATTTGGCTTATACATATAAATGAGATTACTTACATTTTCTGGAGCATTAAAACGCTACTCTCTAATTTGTTTTTCCAAGAATGAACTTTTACACTCAAGAATGTGAATCAGCTGAACAAAACAGAAAAATGGTACCAGTTCTATTTCTGTCTTATGTTCCAGATTTGAGGAGGTTTTGGGAGTAACTCACACAAAGTTATTTCTGCCTGCTGCTGAAGCACTTTAGTCAACAATACCCAATTAAGCAGCAGCTGCAAAAGGCCCATTCTTGGCTCAAAATGTAAGCAAAATACTGAGGTCATGAGTTCCAAGTCTCCCCACTGCAACCATACCTTCTTAAGAAAAAGGAAATAAAAATGAATCCTGTAAAATTGTTTTTTTATTTTGTCCACATTTCGTTGCAACTGCAACACTGGAATTTAATTTAAGAGATAAAGTGCCTACCTATCCATTTATCTATCAATCTATCTTTTATTTTCTTTTTTAACTTAAGATAGTTAAGGTTTATTGGACTTTCAGTGAAATACTAGAACTGCCTGGTAAAACACGTGTACGTTTTAAGTGTAAACTTAAGTGTAACTCCTGAAAAAATATAAATGGAGGACACAGCCTCTGTGTCAAAATGGCCTCAAAGGCTAGGTATAATAAATAATGTTCAGTATTACTACATGTAATGAAGTAATGAGGCCTTATGATACAGGCCCCCGTGTCTTCACCTGTTACTGATGTTGATATACATCCCTTCCTAACTTTATTAGCAGTATACAGGGCAATATTTTCAATTGTTCAAAAGTAAAAACATACAGTACACACAAACAAACCCACATCGACACCTTACATTTACATTCATTTATAAAAGAGAAATACAAACATACTATAAGCACACATTGTTCTGCATTGGTGAAAATGCTGATAATGTAGATGAACCATCTCATGCAAATGGAAAAAAAGAAAGACTGGAAGACAAATGCACCAATTAATCACAAAACACTCTTCTTCACAGTCTGAATATGTCTGGTACTGTTTCTATGAAAACAAGAGATATCAGCAGAGACATGTGCATTAACTGGAAAATGATATGGGAATTGCAACAACACACTGCATTACATCAACACTTTAAATGTTTCTTGTTAACCATTCATATGACAAAAGGAGACGGTTTCTATGTACCGTTTGGCTAGAGAAGCTTGATATTGTTTTGTTACAAAGGTATGTGTGTCATTTTCTCCAGGGGCATGAAAGTCTGCTCGCAACATATAGCAAATGTGAACAAAGAAGGCACCTTCGACTTAATGGTATTATATTATGGGCCCATCATATTGGTTGTAAAACTGTCATCATAGGAAAATAATTACATTTTGTGACACCCTTTGGGATCAATGATAAAGTGCCACAGACAAAACATACACCAACACAAATTCATTCCTCCATTCACAATAACAAACCCAACCATACCCACACATTTAGCCTGCACAGGGACAGGCCGGAACACACGCTAACATTTCACCTGGTAGTGTCTTTAGCTAAAACCTCCCCCAGTAGGATACAGCATCTTCAGATCTAGACTCCATTGCTATTGCTAAAATCTACAGTTTCTCATCTGTTTCAGAGGTTCTGTATGACAAAACAGTAAATTAGTGCAAATCTTTCGGTCAAGGTGAATTTTCTGACTGTGAGCAGTTCAGAACTGGATCTTTTTGGAGGCAAAGTACTGTATTTTCACATCAAAGTTACAAAATTGTGTCAAAGGATACTGGTGCTGTAAAGTCAGTTTGATACTACTTCTCTGCTTGGGAACAACAATGTATTGGAAATATATCAGGAGATAATTCTGTATTAATATTTGTGAGGACAATGAGGAGGAGGAAAAAAAGTGTAATACCTACTTTGAAACACTCGTACCTTGTTACACAATGAGTAAACACAGCTACAGTTTCACATTAGTAAACCTAGTAATACACCTACTGTATGTTTCTGAAAATGTTTAAAATGCTACAAATACCACTTTATTTGTAAAAGATACACAAATCATTCAGAGGATGCCAAGTTAAAAGGGCATTGCCACACTTAACACTGGACAACACCAATGTTTTGACTGTTGAGAATATATATTTCAAAACAAACTTTCTTTTTTTTGTCTTGGAAAACTAGATGCACATCAAGAATTTTCAGAAAATCTAGCCGCATGACTCCAACATAAGCAAGCGTACCAGTCCAGTCATTCTATTTCAGTCTCTCCAGTGCAATCATACTCATGTCAGACCGCTTGTGTTGCTGTATTTGTCTTTTTGTACTAAGCCACCTGTCACTCTAGCTTATTCAAATAGAGACTGAGTACAGAATGTAGACAAGCTGACTTTTATTATTTAGAGCTGTTTGGAAGATGGGATGGAAATCAATGAGCAGGGAGTTTAGATATCTTAAGGGCATTCACTTTCCAACTCTTATAAAACCTAGACATTATCAAAATATATCCATCTTAGTGTGTGTGTGTGTGTGTGTGTCTATGTGTGCATGTATGTGTGTGCTCTCAGAGGAGTGTGGATATGAGAAAATAATCTGTAAACTTCGGTCTTTCACACTGTGCAAACTGCATTGTTTTGAGGACAGGGAAGAGAAGTGGGAGAAGAATGCAGCAGGTTAAATTTGGCAGCGCAGCAGTTGAAGGGGAGGTGACAGTTACGTAGAGAAAAGTGGGGCGGGGTAGCTGGTTTAGCCTAGCTCTGAAGCAGGATGGGGTCTTCTAGCTCATAGAAGCCAGGCACTGAGCTGCTCTGGCTCTCCCCAGAATCTGAATCATAGGGCGTGTCAGGTAGCTCCGTGAAGCCCCAAGCGAGCTGGTCATCCTCAAACTCGGAGCGCACCTGCACGGGCACGTCGGCACACTCTTCCTCCTCATTGGAGTGGAAGTCCTGAGGGATGTAGAGCATCTCAGGGTAGTTGCGGGACACCAGGTCACTGGTGGTGGCCAGACACACCTTACGGAAGGCGATGAGATGCATGTGGGAATACTTGACGTATTTGTAGCGCTTGAAGCCTAGCGACTCCACTGCGACGCGCCAGCTGCGCATCATGAGGGCATGGCGGTTTTGGTGGGAGGAGTCAGGCGTGATGATGAGCAGCAGGCCATGCAGCTCCAGCAGCTCATGCGCCTTCTTGCAGCAGATCCAGCGCTGGTATGGGGAGGGGAAGTAGGACAGGAGCAGAGAGAAGACCACCACGTGGAAAAGCTGGGCAGGCAGGCTGTCGATGGGGTTGTGGAGCTGGCGAAGGAAAGCCTCTACCGCGTCACCTGCCAGCTGGAGAGGCTGCTGGAGCTGAAGGTTGAGGAAGTCACACTTGTACACACTCTGAAGGAGAGACAACAGGCAAAAGGTTTGCACTTCCAAATTTAAAAAGTTTAAAAGGTGATCTTTTGCACTTTCTCACGAACTTTCACTGTCATTCTACCTATGCACTTTGTCTCCTTGCAGCTGCAGAATGCAAAGCGCTTTTCGTTCTGCTTTCTGAAGAATCTGTTCACACAGACTGTCTCACCACAACACTGATACTTGATCCTGCATGAGTCATTTCTGCTGCTGCTTTGACTGTATAACTGTTTGACTGTAATGCTAGCACCGAGCCGCCAGACAGGAAGACCTCATGCATTTTCTTTGTGTCAACAAAGATTTGAAACATGTTGTCATTGAAAAGTGAGCAGAATAAATAAGCACTCATACCTCAACTGCAGGCACTATGTCAATACCAACTGTGAGGAATTCATCAAACTTCAAGAAAGGGTTGAAGCAGCTTCCCACGTCAAGAAGGCGCATTTTCCCCAGCTGAGAGATTAAACTACAACACAAAGTGGGAAGAAATGTCATTGTCAATAGCTTACTGTCAAACCAACATGCAATCTTTTGCATCTATTTGTCAACCGAAATGTTAAATTTAAATAAAACATTACAGTGAAAAACAAACACCTTTACACAATTAGCTATAATAGTATAATGCTATAATAACTATATTATAATAATATAGTAATATTATATAACAAAATGTTTTCTACAACTGGTTAGTACTCAAAATGATGGCACTTATTGAGACAAAAGTATGTTAACTTTCACAGTGCATTATTAGGGCAGACACTTGATCCACATGTTTTACTAAGCATTTAAAATGTTTTAATGGAAACTATAAATTTAAATAGTGAGTTAAAAAATCAGCAATTATGAGCTGTGTGAGTTTTTGTCCCCCTGGCATCAGAACACAAGGATACAGATGGATTGCATGGGCAAAACTGTTTTTCTATACAACAATTTAATCCTGAACAAGACACCCTGACTGCTGGGCAGATTATCATGAAGTGTGGTACAGTCCTACGTGGTCCTCGGAGGAGGAGGAGGACTTTAGTTCCAGCCTGTACATTCAGTATCTCAACATTTAATGGCAATCTATATGTAAGTGGCATTTTAAACAATTTCACCTGACTAAATGTAGGCTTTTAATATAATTTTTTTTCCTTGCACTGCTGAAGAGTACTCAAAGATTTTTTTCTTTTCTGTTCACATTACACTTACTGATTATTTTCATACTACAAGATTGAGTATAGGATGATGATGAGGTCAAACTTTACATTCTATACCAGCAGCGAGGCTCTAATAAGAGCAACAATCATCAGTATATTTAAGTATTCTGCATTCTCTTTATATTGTGTGTAATATACACTTCAGACTGTAGGGGTCACTAGCACGGCTTTAGAATTGTAGAAAAATTGTGGATGGCTTGAAAATCCATCAAACGACAGATCCACAGTTACTGTCACTATAAAACAGTAAACAATGTGGATTTCTTGCAAGAACAGTATTCTATAAATATTATTATATAGTGCATACTTTATACAAGTGCTGTGTAGTATGAAATTGGGAAATACATTCTACGGCAGAAGAAGTTGTTGCTACAACTTACCTGGGCATGGTGCTATACGGTTGGGCACTTACAGATGCTGCAGTCACACCCATGGCAAGCGTGGCACTTTTCTCATCCTTTTCTAACATTCTTTTCATCCCACCATCCAAAAAATATTCTTGACAGACACTGTGGAAGTGGAATCAAAACACTACTCAAACCACACTGTGAAGGGGACAACAAACTGTCACAGAAGCACATCCTACAGGTTCAGATGAGTCAGACGTCACTGTCATGAGTCACGTAAAACTGCAGTTGAAAGACGTTTGAAGATATTGAAGGCGGCTGTACCTGCGACACCAATCGATGCGTCCCTCTCCTTCGCAGTTCTTGGTCCAGTGGTTGTCAGCAAGATTCTTCATGGCGAGGGCGTACTCACTCAGCGTCTGCTCATCCTCACAGTGCTCGCGCCAGATTTTGTCAAAGTCGCCCACTGATGAAAAATAAAAAAACACAAAACATGAAATCAGGACAGAACTACCAAATAAGAACACAAAAAGTAAATCGCAGACGTAGCTGCTGGTATCATTATGCTGAAGACCTATTTATCTTCTATTAGTCTGACACGTCTATCCACAGCCAAGTAGCAAACATTCACAACCTACTTACCAACTTTGGCCATCCCCTTTAACACCGAAACATTACACAGTACTCCTTTGGAAAAACCTGCTAAAAAAGCTTGGTCTACATTTACTGCTACAATGCCTACATGTTCACACGTCTCTGCCAGCACATATGTGGAACCATTTCTCTAGAATTCATTCTCAAATAGCCATTTCACAGTAATAATAATGTCCACAAAAGTTCCCTTCAGTAATCTTCAGAGTTACAAAGCAGTTTACAGCCTCTAGCATAGGCAAACACACTGATAAGGGAGAAATCCCATGACCACAAGGAAAAACTCTCTATCAGATTTGCAGAAATGAAAGGACAACAAGAGGAGTGGTGGTAAACAGCAGCAGTCTGGAAGCATGACCATTGTGGTTCAATGCCAAGCCTACCAGATCATGCTTTACTTATTAACCAATCATGAGGTCTGCTAGCAGGACAACCTCTCTGTGCTGTTCCAGTCTCCAAAACAACCAACTAGTCTCTCTTGCTCTTGACTAAACATGACTGGATCTAACATCGCTTTAAAACATGATATTATTGTTATGTAGTTTGTTTGTTAATTTAAAGGAGAAAAAGCAGGACAGAGCCTACACAAGTAACCGCAAAACATGACCTTTTTATGCATTTCTTACTACACAGAAGAGAAGAGAATGAGGCCACATAAGCAAAAGACTTTTTTTTTGCCTTTTTTATCAATTGTTTTAAACTAATACAAGTTTGGTGATGAATCTTCTCTTTCTGCAGTTTACCTTGAGAGCAGTGAAATGGTCAAAAGCATATTTTTGATTCAGAGGCAAATGAAACAAACAAGCCAACATAAACAACCTAAATCATGATGTTTGTGGATTTTAAACATGCAAAATCAAAAACATCCTATAACCTGGCTGTTCTTCATGTGTGATTGCAATATGAATTTGTCTTTTTGTGTTCTCCTCCACAGTACGCGTATGTGTTTCCTCAAAAAGATAAAATGCGCAAGAGACTGCAGCATCAACAACAGTTCAAAGTGTCTGGGTCAGTAGGCGTGGTCACAAGTTTTTAAATCCAGGGCACTTCAGCATTGCTGGAAGGCACTTTAAACAGTCTTCAGCTTCGGGCTTGTAGCTGAAACAAACCCCTCTGTCAGTGTATTAAAGTGAAATGTCAGTTTTGCCTCTGAGAAATGTTGACTGACACTCTGTCATACGTCAGCGCTGAAGTATTGTGAAAGGGGTTTTTCCACACTTCCCATTTTGCATCATGCTCTTATCCAGATTGACTCACAGTAGAAAAGAAGATGTTTTTGCTCAGCTGCTGAAGAACAAGCACTGACTCCTGTGGAAAACCAACCCTAAGACACTTTTAGTTATAAGGGATCAATTAACTCTTTTTGTTTCAGCCACTAGAACACAAACACTTGAGAGAATGAAGCCACATCTAGTTTAGCATATTTGCATCAGGAACGGTCAATTGTGGTCTTGCTAATTTCTTTTACTGAGTGAAGACAGATGAGGTGAACAGCATCTCAGGTGAACATTTTGTCTGACAAATCAAAGTCTCAACAGATACAATATCATCTGACTTTTTTATACTTCCCCAAATCACAACCACCCTAAAGTTGTACCCAAAGTGTCAATTTAGATCTTAGTTTTACCTATGAGTAAAAAAATGGGGAACATTTCTCTAAAAAGTGGGGGAAAAAGGGTAAAACTTTAGTCTCTGATGTTCTCAGGTGACACTTTCTAGCGGCCTCTACCAGACAATGCCAAAGATTACTTTCTAGGAGAGTAGGAGTGATTTATTTACCTTCTTTAAACATGTACAAACTCTTCACTGACATGATGCCAGACATCCTGTCATACTGGTATTCAAAAAAATATACTGTTACTTCCTGGAAAAAAGGTTAGACTCAATCTCTTTTCATTTAATTTAGAACAAATGGCCGATCTCTGCCTTAGTTGCTTCCCACGATAAGCCTGCGGTTTGACATATAATCAGTTTAGATCTACTTATTCAAGCCTCATATTTTCAAACTAACTGTCTGTTTGTAAAATCCAGTTTATTGTCTAGTTAGTTTATTGTCTATTTGACGATATCTGATGTAAGAAATATTGACTTAGAACTAGTTTTCTAGTTAGAAATGTTTTCTAGACTTGACAAACACCAAAGTCAGAGATAAAGCTAATTTGGTTGTAAAAGTTGCATCAAATGTTTGTTCAGTCTACAGAGTTATCATTTATTGGCAATAGAAAATTATTCAGTGTCAACAGATATGCATTGTCTCTCATTAGTAACCTATTACAGGTCTCAGTTGTCAGTTTACTGGAGAGATAACACATGTTTACATTGGTGATTTAGATTAAATAAACTGCAGTATCACTTGCAGTGTATATAATGTAATTGTTAAGTACCTTTAAAGGCCTTGTTTGCTGAATGCAACCCCCACTGCTGCTGTCTGCTGTCTAACCAGCCTCAACACCACGTCGTTAGCTAGGGGTAACGTTAGCGGTTAACAGAGTAACTTGCCTTTAACTGGGATTAACGTTACTGTTAACGGAAACTGCTTTAATGTTGTATTTGTGAGCTAACATTCAGTGTTTGCCATCGGCTGCAGGGCTACAGAGAGACACAGGGGCCCAGTAGGGCTGCAGCTTACCCTCTCTATATTTCCTGCGCAGTTTTCTGTGGACGTTTTTGACGACCCCCGACAGCTTCTCCTGCTCCCTCTTGCACGGTGCTTCTTCTGGAATCGGCATGTAAAATAGCTCCGGGTGGTTTTCCGTCTCCCCTGTCTCGACATTGTCCCTGAGGTCCATAGCACCGTACCTCCGATGCTGCCTCCGCCAGTTGCTTCCCCTTTTCCCAGCTGCAAAACGACCGGCGAACCGGTGCACCGGCCAACAACACGCAAGCTGATTGGTTGACTTTGGCAGACGTGCAGTAGAACTGACAGTCTCTCATCCAATCACAGACCTCAGAACGTACACGAGCCTTCGTGATTGCCATGGAGCGTTTAACTGCACCTTGTAAATCCTACAACTCCTGAAGTTATACCACAAGTCATGACAGAAAATAGGGTTGCTTCTGTTAAATATGTTTTCATGAATAATGTCAACATTTATATTTAAACACAAGAACAATGTTTCCATTTAAACATCAACCACTTTAATGTTTCTTTTTTATTGTCTTCTTTATACTGTGATTCTAAATATCATTATTCATTTCACACTAGTCTTTTAGCACAGCTTTGGAAGTGTGCAACCCTGTATTTCAATGCAGATATTGTTTGTGTATGTAACAAATAAAAACAATGATTCTTTGTATATATCTTTTGTCATGTGTACATGAAAGCTACTTCTGTCTCCCTTCCTGCATAATGTTCTACTGTTGTACCTTTAATCCATTTGATATAAACTTTCTTTGAAAAACTAAATTGCATAGCAAGGGACACCATACCTAAAGGACTTTTTAAAGATCATATGCCAATATTAATAATTAATATTAATAATTATCTCTAAATTTAAAGTCATACTGTAAACTGTGCATCATTAAACTGTTTCAAAGGCCATTTTCATAACTCTGCCAAATACATTATCATAAGTTATCAGTTAGACCATCAGCTTGCAGAATGCTTTAGTCCAAAAACATGTTCGTACAAATGTTTAGCACAACCTATAATGATTTGGTTGCTGAAATATAGCAACACAACAAAGACGCTTGGCTAACTGCCTCAGCAAGTGAATTAATCTGATCAGGCCAGAAATAGAATGTGGTCTACACAATATATATGAGAGTGTGACTGGACATGAACATGTGTTTTGTCCTGTTCAGGGAGGATAGTGTGAGGAGAGGCACTTGTAAAACCTACATAAATAATGTTGCAATTAGTGTGATATTAGTGCAGATTATTTAGGAGCACTGCATAATAAATCAAAGTGTTAGACATTCCAAAATTATCATTAGCCTCTGTTCAGCTTCAAACCTTTAAAGAGGGAATACATTCCTATTTGTCCTTTTTTTGAGTCAGCCAAAAATGTGCTGGAAAAAGTGTGTGTCAGCTTGACAGAGAGAATTTCAGTCTGGTATGTTAACGTGACTGTGGTTAATAAAAACAAGCAACCGTTGTCAAAACAGCTGGGTAAAATTATTGGCTGCCAACAAAATTATAACACCATTGTATAACACTGCTGTTTACAGGAAAGCTCTATCAATTATTAACAACACTGAACGTCCGATCACATTAAAATTTGAGGCAATAACGCCTGGAAGACTCTGTGGAACACTTCTGTTAAAGAAAAAGAAATACAAGGGACATTTTTTGCTAAGTGCATTTCATTTAATTAAAGAACAGCAGTAAAATACCATGCTGGAAGATTTTAATGACAAAAGTTGCATCAACTTTTGCATCACTGCTGTGTTGTTAAAGATTTTCATTTGCGGTGCGTATTGTGTTGTGTTTTCTTTTTATTGGTTAGAGAAAGACACATTTCTTACCCTGGTCTCATCCACAAGCAATCACTGATTCACCCAATGATGACTGAAGTGAACCAGTGATGGCAGGTGAATGTTTATGAACACAAATGCGTGCACAGGTGAGTCAAGATAAAAGTTATCTGCAGTGTCAGCCTTTAGTGATTAAAGTGCAAGCATCCCGCCAGTGTGTATGCACTTGAAGTCAAAATAAAAGCATTACATTCTGTATGAAAAATATACCCCATTTGGGGTTAAAAGGACAATTTGT
Organism: Lepomis gibbosus; assembly: GCA_029875015.1. NCBI lineage: Eukaryota > Metazoa > Chordata > Actinopteri > Centrarchiformes > Centrarchidae > Lepomis > Lepomis gibbosus. The sequence goes on from JAPMOB010159173.1 coordinate 14,106, forward strand.
TATATTAAAAATGTATTATATTTCATTTTTGTGCATTCATTTGACTTGTATAAACTGGCTAAATAGTGACACCCAATGGTTCCAGTGTTATCTTCCATGTGTGGACCTGACATTTCTTAGGACAGATCTTTACCACACGTTTCGTTTTCATCTCTATATTCATCTATTAATATGAAGGTACTTCATTTAAATCTACATTTGCAAAAAAGAATACCATTGGCAGGGTTTGGTGATTCATTGTGGCAATTAAAATACAGTGTGATCACTTAAACACAATAAAGATTTTACATTTTCTAAACTACTGATTTAATGTTGAATTCAGTGTGAAGTAAAGACCGTTGTTGTTGTTGTTGTATCTGGAGCTTTGTTATACGGACCATTTCATTTTTTTCATTTCATTTATTTGTTTATTTGACAGGGACAGTGCTCATTGATCAACAGTAAAATAACTGTAAATGA
>JAPMOB010159177.1:0-22138 GCA_029875015.1 Lepomis gibbosus
AAGCTTCATAGTATTAACGCTGAATGAAACACTATAACCCACAGCAGCATCATCAAATGTTTTAAATGTCTTGTGCTTACTTTCATACGCATTTTCACAAAATCCTACCTGAATTTAGAATAAAGTTTTGAGGGCTTGAACAATGTTGAGCTGCACAACACAAATTTGTAAAGGCTGACTCACCAAAGGGGTAAAAGGTTAAATAAAGCTTCCATAAGATAAACGATGGGTGTAAGGTGGTGTGACCCGTCCTTGTGCCACAACTGCACTGTAACACAGAATAAATTAAAATACTCTTTTTATTTGATTTATCTAATAACATTTATTATTTATCTAATGTTTTTATTCAATCATTTTGATATATAAATATTGATCTATTGATTTATTTTGGATTTTCTTTTTTAAAATTTTATTCCAACAAACTTTTACTTGGATTCTCCTATGTAATCTAATTGATTCAGCGGTATATTCTAATCCCAGACACTTCCTTAAATCCTTAACACAGTTACACCTAATCAACCCAAAATTAACAAGATGATGCCAAATTGGAAAATAGTAAGACTCAAAATATTAATACTTGATGGTAACAATTGAAGTCATTTCTTGTGAACTTAAACAACGTGACTTTACAAAAATTAAAGTTTGAAATTAAATGAAATTTGCACTTCTTAGATAGGTCAGATTCTTTGGTAAAAGTACACCTTGTTTATTCACGTTCCCCTAGAGATAACATGATCTTTCTGTAAGTGGAGCCTTCGGCCTACAGTAGTAATCTTCACCTGTGGAAATGATGAATCACAGGTGAAGTGCTCGTCATATAATGAGGCTTCCTACACATGGGCGTGTTTGACTGGGGGAATCCATGCATGACTAGTAAGTGTGTTTGGATCGGTTGCTATGGGGATATTTAACGACTGTGGAGACCTTGACATCATTAATGAGAGGTCAGCTGTCAGAAGAAGAGTTTATATTTTAAAAAGGAATATTTTGTTAAACATGTACGAGATACATTATATTTTATAACCTTTTTAAAAGTAAATCTTAGTCTGAAAAGTAACCAGTAAATGTAGCAAAAAGTACAATTTGTAGCTCAGGTATAAAGTATCTTAAAATGGAAATCTGAAAGTACCTCAGAACTGTACTGAAAGGTTGGGGTAAAAGGAATTTATTTCAGATGCATTTTTTGTTGCATTCGTTTAAATTCTCTTCACATCCCCACAGCAATCAATAAGTCAAATGCTCTGACACAAAAATAAAAAAGTCCTGTATCTGTGGCTGTTGTAGGACTGTAATAAGCACTAGCTCACCCAGGCCTGTGCTCTCATTGTTCATTAACACGTGTTTTGGGGGAGGGGCGTTGAATGCAGGCCTGAAGGGTGGGATTGGGATTTTTTTACTTTCAAAACCTGGCTGTCTCTTGCTAGTTTCTCGAGTGATACCTACCCCAGCTTTACAGTGCTTGAGTAAATGTACTTAGTTACTTTCCAGGACTGTACAAAGCATGAAATGTCTTTTGGTGTGTGTTTTGTATCGCATATTATTATTATTTCTTAAAGAAATAAAGTCAGATGAAATTAGAGTGAAACAATGAGCTGTTTCATCAGTTTCATAATTTTGCCACATACGCCTCTTTTGCATCTGAATTCTCTCCTCACTTCATGTCCTGATTCAATCAAGTTTCCGCACTTTTAGCTTCTTTTGTGGTCGAGCAAGAGGGCAGGGCTAAGGCTGCCAGAGGCAGGAAATATCTAATGTGTGTCAGAGAGAGAGAATTTGTTTGTGAGACGTGTTTCTCCTTGCATGACTGCTTTTCTCTCCACACTTCTGCTCAGACGTGTTGTGTCCCACCGCCAACTCACTCTCCAAGGTAAGTCTTAACATCTCAACTTTTTGTTTTTCTGTGCACCTTTTGCTGAACAACGCCAGACTCTGATTTATTCCTTCTTTCCATACTTTGTCTTTCTCTTACTCCATTTTTTTGTTCACCCTGAATCTTTTTTCTATTTTTCCTCCCACACCCTTCTCCTGAAGTCAGCTGATGAATCTCACAATGAGACAATGAATCTTTAGTTTACTTTCAGTGAGACTCTGTCTCTCTGGCATCCATCTTTCCATTCAAAGTCTACAAATATTCTCTGCTCCACTTTTCCTTTTTGAGTTGGGGAGAAACCACACCTTTTAATTTGCTTTCCCAGTCTGTCCCTGACTTCCTACACATAATCCTGGTGTTATTTGCTGCTGTTTCACAACTTCTTTAAAGTTAGGGTGGGGTATTGAAGAGGCAATGGATCATGTGACACAGTTGAGAAAAGTCTTTTAAAAACAAAAGTCTTTGAAAACACATTTTCCTGCAGCTGTAAAAGCTTAACATAACATTCACATATACTTTAATTTTCCTTTCTTATTCCCCTTTGTTCTCCGGCCCTCTCAATTTCTCCCTGTCTACTTCACTCTGTCTTGATTTCAGTACAGAAACATACAGTGCACCCAGCCACACAAATGCACACGCACACACACACACACACACTGTATACACTCACCATCAATTGCCAGATTGCTCTCAGATCTCTCCACGCCCGCTGCCCTGTCTGCCTGCATATTGTCTGCTCTCATATTTCTGTCTGGTTACCAACGCATGAATGACTGATGGAGTCGGTGACCCCTGTAGCCTATCTGTGACCTTGTGTCTCCATCTGAACCCCTCTGTTCACTCCGTCTCTCTCTTTCTCTCTCTTTCCATCTCCATGTCTCCGCCATCTAACCAGACACCTCTGACCACTTCAGTAACCGATGGCAAAAGGTCACATTTCTGTCTTGAGATTTCTGTCACTGCAGCGTCTCTCCATCTGGCTTGTTTTGGTCGGTAAACAGCAGCAGTTTCTTGATCACAAATAGTTCAAATGTTGCAGAGATGTAAAAGTGTTAGCTGATGGCAGATATCAGGAGAGTCAAGAGTCATAAAAACTATCTTTCAAACTGAAAAAAACGAAAGGGGCAGAGCTGCTGATGACATCCTGTTTGACTGATCAAAATGCTGACAATTAGCGCTAGTAGTTTCAACTTTTTTTGTTTAAACAGATAATATAGGGGAGTTGGAGGCAGTATCTTACATGTTACAGTTTCCTGAGCTAACTTTAATCCCTATGATATTAATTGTTAGTTTTCCAGTCCTCCTTTATCAGTTATGGCTGCTGCCTGGTGCCTGTCTAGCAGCTGAATTGAGTACTTCGTACTGACTAATTTAAGGATAATTTTCTAAGTAAGTGTAGTGAATGAACAAGGTATTATATGTGGTTAAAATCAATACTGATGAATATCAGCAGTGTAGACTGTAGCATATTGCTGCCGTTCACCATTACATGATTGTAGTTCAAGCCCAAAATATAGGACACAAAACTGGCCCTACACCCCTAGATTGTCTGTCTGTGAAGAGGAAACAAAATAATGAATGAAAATGACTTAAACGGCAACATATGATACAATACGATAAGATTAATTGTGTTTGTGGACAAATTTATTTTTCACAATATTATACAATAAAAACAATGAGTAGTTTTTAATAAACAGACAAACAGACATCCAAAAAACATTGTGCAATGTGCACATGATCGTGTTGCTCAAACCCTCTATTGCGCTCCTAACCTTTTTAGACAGGAAGGTAGCGGTATATTGCACATAGACTATTTTAAGTCTGTAACTGACTCTTACTGAGGAGGCTGATGGAAAAGGGCACAAATGGATTTTTAAAATGAATTTGTACATAAAGGTACAACTGGCCTGGAGTTACATAACAGTTACTTCTTCAGAACCGTATCTGAGGAAAACACAGAGTGGGCCTTTCTCTAGCTCTCTTCTTATCTGTTCAGTGCTCTTGTGGATTGTGAAATGTCATCAGTTGGTGGCAAAGTATTTAGCAGCTAAAGAGCCAGACATTTGTCTCAGGAGTTGGAAAAACAGAGCTAAAAAAGAGTGAATATTGGACTTATATTCAACATGTGGCCTGAAACACGACTCCAAATCAACTGTAATATTGCCCTATAAATGTTGGATCTGTAAATAGGCAACTGATTGCCAACATGTTCGCAACATCAAGTTACACGGTGAGGACTTCTTTCCGCTGCCCCCAAATGGCCAAAGAAAATTAGTTATTGCAGGTTTAAAGTTACGGCCGGTGTTATGGCTTTAGTTTTGATGATTTTAACTTCACGTTTCACATTTTTTTCCATCAACTTGGCATTTTCGATAGCTTTAAATGCTACACTACCACGAGCCTTGGCTGCTGTTGAATAAGAATCCAGTCAGAGCCACGAATCACAGCTACTGCTAATTCAAAATGTGAACAAAACATGGCACTGTAATTGCTGAATTCATAAAAAAAATACCCAGAATGTGAACCTGCATTCATTTAAGGTGCAGACTGTGTGATCACTTTTCTTTAGCATCTACTCAGCATTAGCTGTGAACATAACACGATTTTAAGCTCTGTGATCAGATGTCTTTTACTGGAATGCACCTTGGGAGTTGTAGTAAACTTATCACCATATGTTTAAGTACACAGGCTGGTACCTTTTTATCCGGTAGACTTTTTATTGACTGACCAGAATTTTCCAACAAAGTTTTTCATGTTTTATACCACTGGTTTGACCAGGAGAATATTATGCTGATCCAGGCTGTAGATTTTCTCTAAATATAAGTCTGAAGGAGGAGGCTATACAGGGACAGGATAGAGGAGGAGGAAGAGCTGGAGTCAGAGGAGAAGGGAAGAGTGGAAAGATGGAGGAGCTAGCAGTTTGCTCTCCCAGTACTTATCCACTTGGTGTTTAGCTTTAGCCAGGAACCAGGAACCCGACTCTACTCTTCCCCCCCACACGGCGTCCTATCCACAGGCCGCAGGTAGGCTTTCATCACACCGGCTCCAGTTACCTCCCACATATAAGCTAACCAGGCCAGGTGAGCGCAAAACGCTCTTCCTCGCCAGACCTCTCCATCCCTTACAACCTCACACACATACCGGTTCTCACACACGCCAGTGGACACACAGAATGGAACCGGAGTCAGACAGCATGCCGGAGGTACCAGAGGAGATCATACAGTTAAGTGGACCGGGCCTTTTTCTCTGCCTCCTTATTTATTCTTGGAACGGCTGTCCAGACATTGTAACTTTAACCAGGGGCCCCGCATGTGCTGCCTCAGGCCCTCTCACTCTCTCTCCTCACTCCCTACCTCCTCTGCTCCACTGCCCTACTCTTATCCACTATGTATCCACTGTACTGTTATCCACTGCAGCGTCTCTCCATCTGGCTTGTTTTGGCTGGTAAACAGCGGCTGTTTCTTGATCACAAATTGTTCAAATGTTGCATGTCAGATGTAAAATTGTTAGCTGATAGCAGATATCCGGAGAGTCAAGAGTAATAAAAACTGTCTTTCAAACTGAAAAAAAAACGGAAAGGGGCGAGGCTGCTGATGACATCCTGTTTGACTGATCAAAATGCTGACAACTAGCGCTGATAGTTTCAACTTTTTCTCCTCATGAGTCGTTTTAAACAGATAATATAGAAGAGTTGGAGGTAGTATCTTACATGTGTTACAGTTTCCTCAGTTAACTCTAATAATCATACTTACATACATACATAATACTTCTTACTCATTAATATATTTTCTATGAAAGTGTAGTAAATACTCCAAGTATTTTGTTGATGTTTAGTTTAATACAGCTATATTTATATGAATGTGAAATGTTGGCAGAGTTTAATTTGAAATGTCCCAACCCCCATAAAGCTGCAGGGCTTTTTCTTATCAAAAATGCGGAAACCTCTGTCTCAACAAGGCTTTGATAAGATCTCAAATGTGTTATCCTCCAGGCAAAGCCTTCAAATATCTAACACTATTATATTGCATGAGATACCTTTTTAAATTCTGGATTTTACAAATAGCCTATCAGATACACATTAGTGCTGAAGTCGATTAATCGATTAGTCAGTCAAATTAAAATCAGTAATGATTTGCTGGTGCTTTGAGAAAGTTGAAAGCTCAGGAAAAAGCTAGTAATTGGAACTTGAGTTAAGATTTTATATTTTATTTTAAATTAAGTTGTTTTGCATTTGCAAACTTTATTTGTTTCACGGTTTATCGTTGTAAACGGAATATTCTTTGTTTTGGACTGTTGGTCAAACATAACATTTTTTGGACAAAGCAAGTAATCCCTTTAAATTAATAATAAAAATATTTGTTGGGTGCAGACCTATATCCAATTGCCAGTTTATTAGGGACACGTAGCTTAAACCTATGCATTCTAAACTATTTACATTACTAACAAATATTTGGTTTAACTGTTTGTTCTTGGCAACAGCTGGTTTCCTCTTTGTTTAGTGTATGCCACCTCTAAATTCCTCACATTTAGGGAGCTTTAACATGTTTTGATCCTTAAACATAATGGCTGAAAATCGTGACATTGCATTTTTGATGAAGGGGCAAAACTGTGAACGTTGAATGTGTCTAAATTTTGGCAGCTTTTGCCACATCACAATATTGTGGGACAGAGTGAGAGATAAGATGAACAGTGCATTAGCAGTAACTCGTCTCTCTACAAACCTCATCTTCTCTCACTTATGCAAAATATAGCGCAGCTAAACGAGAGAAGACAGGAAGAGACAGAGGTGTGGGTAGATGACATACTTAGTATATTTACCTCTGGGGTTTTTTCTTCCTTGGTGACAGGGTCAGAAAAACTATAAGGCAGAGAGAGGTGTACATTAGAGAGACCTAACCAAGTCCATGCCTGGCACACCTCTCACCTGTGACATGATCCAGCGTGCACATAGCCACACCTGGTGTTGCACACTAGTGTTGTGTTAGTGCAGCATAGCTTGGTGTTGTGTTGCATAAAAATGACGTAATGTAGCCCGTGGTCGTCAAGCAGCAACACAAGCCATCATTTTGTGTCGAGTGTAAGCGCAACAGTACTCATCACATCAACCACATCCTCCACACTGTCTCTCTCTCTTTCTGATTGTGGTTTGGAGGCGTTTCTTTGCAGTTTAACACATCTTTTCAGTCAGTGTGGAGAACAGTAAAGTTTATCTAAAAATTCAGTTAAAAAAGTAAAAAATAGCCACTGGTCTCCTGGTCGTGACAGGTTGTGTACTTCCTTCATGTGTCAGTGCATTGTGGGCTTCTCTTCTGCTTTTACTTCTCCTTACTCCAAGCAAATCCGAGAACCGCTTCCCACATGGAAACGATGACAAAACTCCATGCATTTACACTTCCTGTTTCAACCAGCTTCTTCCCCTTCTGTGGGAGAGGATTTATGTAGACCACCAGCTGGCAAGTTCCACTGTATGACTCAATGCACCATTTGACTTATATCGTAACAATCCTGTTTGATTTTTCAACAGTCTGTGGTGACTGTTGGAGTTTGTCCATACATCTTCTTCCTTCCTGACTTACCCGTCTTTTCTTCCTCTTTCCTCCTTGCAGTATGCTCACCTGCCAGGCAGCACCAGATCAGTTTGGTCCAGAGGTCCGGGAGCCGGGCCTCCGAGTATGGAGGGTGGAGAAGATGAAGGCAGTCCCGCTGGATCCCTCCGAGGTGGGAGCCTTTTTCAATGGGGACTCGTACCTGGTGCTGGAGAACCGTGGTCAACAGGGAGCCGACCTCCACATGTGGATAGGTGAGACACTGGAGAAACATCTGGGTTTGATAATGTGTTGCATGCCTGCTACTACACTCTCAAGAGACTGAATGAGAGGGTAGTCACATAAAATGTGTTGCTGCACATGTCCTTAGCAAGGAACAACACAATGGGGTTATGTAGCATGCCTCTATGCAATCTGACTCTAGACTAAAGGCTTCCACTGAGTCTGAGTAGGTGGCACATTCACAATGATGGCATCTCATTTCAGGACAAAATCAATCAGTAATGTCAGACCACTATTTAATCAAGTCAGCTTCATTTATTTATTCAGGATGAATACTATTTCCTCTGAGCAAGAAACACCAAATATGAGGTAAACGGGGAGTTAGAAGACATCAAAAAATTTGGCCATTTCCAGACCTATGAATTGCATTTTTTTTTTAAAAACTGATAAATAGTTCTCACTAATTTTTTTAATTTAACCTTTTTTTAACCAGGCAAGTCTCTTTTGTAAGAGAGACATGGCTAAGCACCAGTAGTGCAGGTTATTATCAATATACAGAAATACCATCTTTTGTCAATCACGTCGAAAAATTGTTGTCTGCTGAAAGTGAGATTGGTAGGATCGATAGGCTTATGTCACCCTCTGTTGATTGGCCAGGGCAAAACAAAACAGACCAACAAACAAAAAATATTTATAAAACTAATTATAGAAAAAGGCAAACATGAACAGATTGAAAAATGTAGTGAAACAAAATGACATTTTCAGTTTGATCATCAGGCTAAATCAGCATCAGTTTCCATATCAGAATCACTTCTTTCACCAAAGTAAAAGATGGATTGAAATTTGACTTAACTAACTATAGTGAGGGAAAGACCAAATGTATAAGCACAACACAGGGGCTAAAAGACACGCGTGTGAAGAACAACATGGAATCCAACATACCTACATACACGTACTGTATCACACTATGCACCGGAAAAACCAGATGGTGACAACTGTGCGGCTCACTGGAGCCATTTCTTCTGTTGGTCTGCAAAAAAGCCAGGACAGCGACACTTACACTTAAATGTGTTGTGCTGACTTAAAGTGAAACGATACAGCTCCTATTTCTATTATACTCCATCCAATAAAGCACTAACCATTGTCCAGTGCTTACTACACACCTAATCTTGGCCCTGTGCTCTGGTAGAAAAGCTAATAACCCTCCCGGTAATGGTGATGACACATGAGACACAGCGCTGACCTGCTGCATCATTGTGCGAGGAGAGAGGCCGGAGGGATGATGAGAGAATAGGGGGGAAGAAGTCCCAAAGGGAAACTGGGATGGTTTTTGAGCAGGGCCCATTAAAAATGCAAGAGGATTGTTACAGTACTCAAATGTAGCTGTTGTTTCCAGCATGTATCCGGTGCTTAGGTAACACTAAGCTGATTGTCACAGCTTGAGCATGCGTCTCTCTGATGCCGTCCTCCCTCCTCCCCTTGTTTACAACCAATGACCGCTGTGTTATGTCCGCTGTCCAACACACTGTTGGCTCCTCATCTCTTTAGACCCATCACCTCTCTCAGCAGCTCTTTTGTTCCTCATCTTGTTACATCTTAATCTTTCAGACCTCATTTCTTAATTATTTTTCTTATTGCAATGTTCTCTCACTTCTACTGTTCCCTTTTCCTTTTCTTTTCAGCTTTATTTGGAAAGAAAGTGTTAAAAAACTTAATTCACACAAGTTGGCTTCATTTAATTTTTAACAGATATTTTGTTTGACAAAATAATCTCAACTCTAGGTCTACCCACTAGCTTTAGGAGCATGATTTTTTCCACATGCAAGCTCAGTTATGATTTCATCCAAAGCACTTTTAGGTCTAACTTGACCTAGGAAATAGATGAGATCCGAATTTTGTTTTTCTACAATGCTTCTTTTCTTCAAAGTAACCACCCTTTGCTTCTTCTTTTAAGCGTCTTTTTAACCATGCTATTCATTCATAAAGCATAATTAGTATATATTAATATAATAATATTAATAGGAAAACAGAAGAACAGAAAATAATAAATCAGAAACAATAAACAAAAAGTCCAAATGTCACCCACATGTATTATGCATGAAGAAACGTGTGTGTGAACATTTTTTAAAAAGTTGATATTTAATCCTTTCTCTGTTGTAGGTGAAAAGTCGTCTCGGGACGAGCAGGTGGCGTGTGCCATGCTGGCCACCCAGCTGGACCACTTTCTGGGCGGTGACCCCGTTCAACACAGGCAGGTTCAGGGTTACGAGTCCCCGGAGTTCATGGTCCTCTTCCCCAGGGGGGTCAGCTACAAGGTGAGGGAGGGAGAGACCATAGGGAGAGACATGCTCAGATGCTCTAAAAACTGCACAAATATCTCTATTGTCAAGCAAAGACATTTTTAATTTCAGCTGCACAGTTGCGTTGATGTCACTTCCCCTTCCGGAACACGCTGACTGAGTGGCAAAACATCTGTTACCATGGCTGCGTTTAGCAAACGAGGAGTAAAACAAGTGATTATTTGCTCAAATTAAAGGCAGTTGGACAGTGATCCTAACTGCTTACCAAAGAACCAGTGGTCCAACTCTTTCTCATTTTAGATGTGTTGTTTGTGTTTTAGCGGATTCAAACACTACTGCTCATCTTTTGCCACTCAGTGAGAGAAACTGCGTTCTGTGACGTCATGCGCATATCCTCTATTCAGTTTCTTTTATGGAGTTGATTATCTGCTCCAATTGAACCCTGTCTTTGTTGCTTTATCTTTAATTAGTAACAAAGTCTTGGAAAGTATTTGGAAGTTACAGAAGCATTATTAGCTAAACACAAACATACATTTCTTAGTTCCATAAAAGTAGACTTACATATTTTTAGATTTTAGAGACACAAGTTGTAATATTACACGTGCAAGATGGCGTCCAAATTTAAAATGAATCCTTTGTTCACAGTGGCAATTAAAAAAAAACTTGCAGTGATTGAAATTATTAATAACAAATAAAAGCAAAAATTGCCTTTTGACATATCATCTCATTTTATTTAGCATCTTTTTATTGCTGTTTAAATCCATTTTACAGCACCCTGGATATTATGGCCTCTGTGCCAAAGTTCATTCATGTCACTCTGTTTGCACATACACCAAGCGTGTTAAAAAGAAACCAAGAGTTAAAGCTGAAATCTCAGCGACATTTCCCATCTCTTACAGGTGGGCGGTGTGGAGTCGGGCTTCAGGAGGCCTCAGGGTTCTGGGACCGTGCAAAGGTTGTACCAGATCAAAGGTAAACGCAACATCCGTGCCAAGGAGGTGGAGCTGTCATGGAGCAGCTTCAACAAAGGAGACTGCTTCATCCTTGACCTCGGAGATGTGAGGACAAAAACCATAACAGCTCAAAACTCTGCCAGCTTTCATAATCCAGTTTCTCATAGTACTGCTGCAATCCAAAATAAAGTTTGTTGTGACTCTAAACCTGCATCGCTGTTGTGATCTCACGCTGTTTCTTGGCCCTCCAGACCATTGTGTCGTGGATCGGGTCGCAGGCCAACATGTTTGAGAAGCAGAAAGTGCGTGAGATCGCCTCGCTGATTCGTGACACAGACAGACATGGCAAAGCCCGGATTGTGGACACCAGTGAGGGGGAGGAGCCGGAGGAAATGCTTAAGGTAAATGCGCACTTTTATTAGGTAATTATGTTTCAGTAGGCTGTGTTTCATCCTGTAAGTGGTTTTATTCACAAGACATTAGTAAGATTATGGTGGACCAAGGGCGTCACTTTGTGATGAAAAGTGGTGGGGACATAGGAGCTCAGATTAGGGGCGTGAAGAGACTCTTAACAAATAAACTTTTCGAAAGGCATTTTCATTTGTTATTTAGCTGCAATCTATATTTCAGAATTTAATAATTTATGCTTTAAAAAGTGGTGGGGACATGTCCCCAGCGTCCCCAGTGTTAGATGACACCGATGAGGTGGACTAAGAGAAGAGAGACATGAATCCTGTTAAAGGAATAGTTTGACATTTTGGAAATGCATTTACTTGTTTTTTGAAAAGACTAAAATTGTAACTAACCTCATGTTTAAACTTTAAATATGAAGCAAATTAAACAAGATATATCATCCTCTCAGTGAGCTTTAGAGGTGCTGGTAGTCTAATTTTATTACCTTGTGCTCTGCGCCAGGCTAGTGTGTCCCCATTTTTATGCTAGGCTAAGCTAAACAACTGCTGGCTGTAGCTTCATAGACATGAGAGAGGTCTCAATCTGCTCATCTAGCTCTCTGCAAGAAAGCTAATAAGCAGATTGCCCATATTGTGGAACTCTTCATTTAACAATGCTGAGTTCTGAAAAGAACTTGTAGTGTTTCTGTTTTCTGATCTTCCTGTTATGTTGGAGCAGGTCCTGGGACCGGTGCCAGTGCTAGCAGAGAGCACGCCAGAAGAGGACAGCAAAGCGGATGTTTCAAATACTGCGTCCCTCTACAAGGTGACCTCATATGCAGGGCTTCAAAAATGCACTGATATATAAAACTACCATTCACATCTGCTTTTTATTAAGCACAGCATAAGACTGTGTACATTTACCCAACAGGTGTCTGATGCGACGGGTTCCATGACGACGACCAAAGTGTCGGAGAAGAGCCCGTTTGCTAAGGAGACGCTGGTTCGCGACGACTGCTTCATTCTGGACAACGGCGCCAATGGAAAGATCTTCGTCTGGAAAGGTGAGGAAATACTACTTGAGCAAACTCGTGCCGCCTAATGCATACAGAGGAAAGTGATAGTTGTTAAATGCCGGGAATATTCGCTATCTAACTGAATCAAATTTGAATGAGCATTGTGAAAAATAACAGATGACAGTTTTCACAGGAGGGTCAGGACACATGTATACATGGCACTATTTAAAGTTACTGTACAGCCCCATACTGTCTACGTCTGATTTCATTATTCACTGTGCAGTACATACAGACAGTGTCAGAATGAAAAAGACATATTTTACAATAATGTTTTCTAAGATGGCATATTTTATTTCCAGGTAGATGCTTTCATTTTAAAGCAGAAGAAAACACACAATCAAATGCAGATAGCATACAAAATTTACAAAACTAAATTAATTAAGTTTCCATGACTACTAAGATGTATGTAGCAAGTTCAGGGCACACCACAAAATCACCACAACACCACAGTTCTGTCTTTGGATCTTTCTTTAGTGAATTTGTTTTCTGCAATGATGCAACATGTGACAGGGACTCCATCAGTTTACACACTCTTCCTGGACTACTGTGAAGGATGCATACATAATGTAAAACAACTGAAAAATAAAATAACTGTTCCCTGTATCGCATGTCTCATTCATCACAGGGTGACACAATTACAATGGTTATGTATACACACACACACATCCTTAGAGAGGTGACAAAACAGTTCAAATTCGTTCTCTGTAAAACCATAAAAAAAACTACATCTCCCATAATGCCACGGGTCGTGCAGCGCAGGCACTTCGAAGAGAGACAGTTGAGAATGTTGTTACGCTAAGTTTGCAAAAACATGTATGATCAGGTATTTTTCAACTCTGTGGCCTTGTTTTGTTGTTAATTTGTGGGTTTTAGCAACAACTGCAGTATTTTAATAAACTGATTTTTAGTGTTTTTACTATATAAAAGCTTCAGCAACCTAGCAGTGCAGAGAATGCTTTGAAACACAATTTACAACTTCATGTTGGGAAATAAAACATACAATTCAACCGCTGACTGAATAAATGTAATATGTAATATATGAAAAAATTTAAGACCTTATCCTAGGTTTATCGCCAGAAGGTTAGTGAGGTGATTGTAATCCTAATTTAATGCACAGGTACATATGTTATTAATGTCACTCACATTAACTCTTGACTGGCAGGTAACGGAGCGAATGCTGCAGAGAAGCAGGTGGCCCTAAAGATGGCGGATAACTTCATTGAACAAATGAACTACCCAAGGATGAAAACACAGGTAGTGCTCATGCCTTAAATTAAGTATAACCAAATATAACATCTCATGCTCACCATAAATGTTAATATAGCTGCTCTCAAAATGTATCAACCAGCTTGTCATGCTTTTAAAGGATTATTAACACCTCTGTAAAGTGCACGTACTGTAACGTCTTTATGTGAGCAATAAGCATTAAAGGTTTATGTGCGCTGTGCTGCAGGTGGAGATACTGCCGCAAGGGAAGGAGACTATCATCTTCAAGCAGTTCTTCAAGAACTGGAACTAAACATTTCACGTGAACATTTGACAAATCCTGCACGCAATAAGAGGAAACTGCACATCTGACAAACAGACAACATCTGATTCAAAAAACATAAATATTTGTAAGATACCGTGCTGACGGAGCGCACTGTAGCTTGTTTCAGACTTTTATATATGCAAACAAGTGTCTTCTTGTGAGATTATAAAGATATGAAGAGATATATAAAAAGAAAAAGAAACTTAGGGTAAATGAGATTGGATTGTTTTTTTACATTTGTTCTAGTGTCACAGATTTTCCTGCATTTAAAAAATAAACTTGAATCTACTTGTAGAGGAAGTGGTTTGATTTTCTTTCTTAATGTCAACACATGTTGCTGCGGGTTTCAGGTTCGCTTTGAAATGTGCTGAGGCATGACATGACATGTTTTTTAACGCAACAATGTTTAAACTATGCCCTCTGTATTGCATTGGCTGCACGAATGTTACCTGCACGCAGCAGCATAATCATTCGTTTTAATTTAATTTCATGTTATGTTACATAGTACTCTTATTTACTCTTTCTGGGTTTACAGACTATGATGCATTGCTATAGATTAAAGTACCCAACAATATATATAGTAGTTCAGATTAGCTCCACCTTGACTACCACACCAGTAAATGCTGCAAACACATTGATGCATCAGAAATAATAATCAAATAATGTCCATCCATCCATCCATCGTCAACTGCTTATCCTTCGTACAGGGTCACGGGGGGCTGGAGCCAATGCCAGCTGACATTGGGCAAAAGGCGAGGTACCTGGACTGGTCGCCAATCCATTGCAGAGCCACACATAGACAAACAACCAATCACACTCACACCTAAGGACAATTTAGTCATCAATCAACCTAGCCTGCATGTCTTTGGACGGTGGAAGCCGGAGCACCCGGAGAGAACCCACCTAGACACGGGGAGAACATGCAAACTCCACACAGAAAGGCCTGGAACGAACCCAAGATCTTCTTGCTGTGAGGCGACAGTGCTAACCACCGCGCCGCCCATCAAATAATTCAATACATGTTAAATATTTCACTCACAGGGGCCATTTTTCTGCTTTCCCTTAATTTCCCTTAATTTTAATAAAAATATTTACCTTCTTTTAAATCAAAGTTTAAACTACTGCCTATCTTAAATTATTTTATTCTGTTTTAACTTATTTTGCTTTTATTTTATTCTTTTAAATTCTCTATACATAACTGAAAAATAGTGAATGTGTTGCGTGGTGGATAATTTGAATCGCTGTGGAGAGTCGTTTCAGGACTCTGGGTTTGTACTTAACTTTTTGTACATCAGCAAATGTGTTGATGATGTGTTGATCACTAAGACGATAAATTCATTCCCCAATCAGAAGGCCTGGATGAATGGAGAAGTGAGGGCTCTATCCAGAGCCAAAAAAAGCTGCTTTTCTGTCCGGTGATAAAGAAACTTACAGCACCGCCAGAGCGAGACTGAAAGCTGGCATCAAGGAGGAAAAGCAGAGACATCAGAAGAGACTGGAGAGAGACCTCAGCTACCATCATTCCTGTAACTAAAAAGTCTGCATTGTCTAGTCCGAACGACTACTGTCCTGTGGTTCTCACCCCCATTTTGGTGAAGTGCTTTGAGAAACTGGTTCTTCAGCACTTAAAAAACAACATTCCAGCTAGCCTGGACTCTCACCAGTTTGCTTTCAGAACCAACAGGTCCACAGAGGATGCCTTCTCCACTGCCCTCTGCTCAGCCCTCACACACATTGAGAAAAACAACACTTACATCAGAATGCTGTTTGTGGATTTCAGCTCAGTATTTAACACAATCTCCCCCATGAAGCTGATCAGCAAACTCAGCACTAATACAACACTCTGCAACTGGATATTAGACTTCCTCACAAACAGACATGGGAGCCCCCAGGGCTGTGTGTTCACCCCCCTCTTGTTCCGGCTGTACACACACAACTGGACGACTGAAGCAGAGAGAAGTTGCGGACGACACTGCCATCATCGGCCGGATTTCAAACAACGATGAGACTTCATATCGGGAGGAAATTCATAATCTTGTAGAGTGGAGCTCAGAGAACAACCTACTGCTCAACGTCGGCAAAAACAAGGAGCTAAACATTGATGTTAGAAAGAAGGAGATATAAACACACACTCCTGTCTACATCAGTGGTGCTGAGGTGGAGCAGGTGAATAGTTTAAGGTTCCTGGGAATGTGACATGGTCATCTCACATCTACACGCTGGTGAAGAAAGCTCAGAAATTACTATATTTCTTTAAGAAGGCCAAATTCCCGTGCCAGCTTTTACAAGCATCCTGACAAGAAACATCATTTACATGGGATGTGCACGGCCCAGGACCGGAGGGCTCTGCAGCGGGTGATTAAAACTGTTCAAAAGATCAGTGGTACCCATCTCCCGAGCATCAGTGATATCGGTGAGGTGATGTGCCTGCGCAGAGCCCAAAGGATACTAAAGGACACCACCAGACTGCAGAGCAGCTTTTTCCTTCAAACTATCAGACTCTTAAACTCAAATTCATCTTCAGCACTGCTTCACTGATTATAGTTTACCATTTTTTATAATTGATTCTGTATTTATGTATATTGTCTGCTATGTAGCAGAAGGGGGTTACAAAACACAATTTCTCTCTATAACTTGTTATATTATGACAATAATCCTACCCACCTACCTATCTTGCTTTAATGCCCTAATGTAAAACACTTTCATTTGCCTTGTCGTTTAAAAGTGCTGCAGCTTACAGCTGCAACTGCATGCTCTTAAGACTCCAACCAACTTAAACATTCATGTTACTTCTGTTTTAACTGCCACCAACGGCAATAAATACTGCCTTGTCCAGTGTGATGTATTTATGGCCTATTAGTCTGATGAATCCAGGTCAAAGAGAGCAGGATGGTGATGCAGCATGTTGTGTAGGAGTGTGCATGAAGTAACAGTTTTTACTCTGACGTGTCTTCTCGTAGATGATCAGAAAGTAAATGGGTAAACATGTAAAGTTTAAAACGGCAAGCATTTTGTTTGAATCCTGCTTTCAAACCACTACTCACTCTCTCTCTCTTTCTCTGTGCGTTATATGATTTTATTTGACCTTTATTGAACCAGGATAGTCTCTCTTATCTTTAAAATATGACTTGAGTTTAATAAAGTCTTGGCCGAAATGTGAGTAAATTACTGAGTCAAAAACCAGAATCAACAAAAAAGAAACAAAAATGAAGACTGTCTAAAAGGCATGGTGTTAAAACATAACTAAAAAGGTGTGCTTTGAAACTCCCTCGAGAAGATCACTTTTATATTAATTTACACTTGAAATAAGATAATCAAACCTTTCTTATGGGTTTGTCCTTGTATCTTCTCCTCCCCTTCAACGTCCAGAATGGGTAAACTTCAGATCATTATTTTATGACAGTTTATGTTGGAGAGGAGATAAGACTGATTACAGTAAATAACAATAAACAACAATTAGGTTTCTTCCAATAATTATTATGTAGCAAAGATATACAACTGTTACTGTCCTGAAATGTTACATAAACGAAGTGGTACATGTGGTAAGATATTGCAAATGTGCTTCATAGATCATGTTTACGCCTTAACTCCTCTTGAACTATGTTACACAGTAGTTGAAGTCTATTATATGTTCATCTGTTTTAAAGACCCTCACACTGCCAGTCATATCTCAGCTCCCACTATATACAAATATATTAGCAACAACCTTGTTTCAACAGTGTTGATCAAAATCAGAGCATGTGCGTCAATCTGTGTGATATCCAGATAATTATGACGCCTTTTTGCACTCACTGTAAACGTAGTCTTAGTTATCTGGATATCACGCAGAGTGACGCACAAGCTCTGATTTTGATGAACACCTTTGAAACAAGCTGCCGGGAAGCTGAGAGGATTTCGTGTCAGGGAGCTCTGAGGAAAGTTTCCCCTGCCACCTCAGAGGCCATAAAAAAGTCCAAAGATCAAGGAGACGCAGGGAGGAACAAATACTCTGATTCGACTGCAGTGGCTGTCCAGTCTTCTCCACCAGCAAAGCTGCACCAACGCTCCCTCAGACTAAAGGTACGACATGTTGAACTCTTGGGAATATCAGCATAGGTTATTTACAATATGTTGTTTACATCTGTAGTACAGGCCTGTGCGATATGACTGCATTTACAACAACATATTTGGATATTTTAACATTTTCTTTTAAGCAGTTTCAGATTTATTCTTTTACATTGTGGGTATAAATGTATGCATGTGGTGAATATTCAATACTGTAAAATCAGGGGTTTTTTTGCATGTGATCACAAACCTGGACAAAACTATGCCTCAAATTCTAAACTGATATTCAGGCATCACTGACCAACAGGTTTTACATAAATTACACACACACACACACACACACACACACACACACACACACACACACACACACACATACACACGCACATCTAAATAATCAATTGTTTGTCATTTACAGTCAAAGAAATTAATTAATAGCTTGAATCACATCTGCATGCTACATTTTACATAAATATTCTGTTACTCAACATATTGTAGCTGTTTCATACATTCCCTGAAATATGTTATTTTGATTTTATTAAGAGAATAGAGAATAAATCTTGCAATATTTAAAAAATAGGTTTACTTAAAATTGGCTCCAACTCAACTACACATTAATAAATCAGTGAGAATAAACCAATAAAACAATTAATAGTATAAAACTCACACGGGCCACTTCTCTTAATTTTTAATACTTGTAATTTTGATACTTTAAGCACATTTTGCTCATATTTCTACAAGTTTACAGTTCCAATGCAGGACTTTTACTTGTTAACGGAGCATTTTTATATTGTTTCTTTTACTTCTTCCACGACTGTTGACCAAACATTAAATTCATGTGTTCTACGCTCCACAGGAGTAAGGACACCACCATGGAGATGAAAAGCATAATGAAAACTGATAAAAGTAGGTTTTTATTAACACTACTCAGTCGCTGCCTAAGAATGCCACCTTTCTGCTAATAAGGCTCATCATATCATTTGTTCACCTTTGTTGGCTATTTGGAAGTATCAATATCTGATATTACGCTGATTCACTTTCTTTTCTCTTCACTGTCTGCTGGAGGTTTCTGTTGTGTAAAGTGATATTAATCTAGACTCAAAAGACCATGCTTAATCCAGAATCTCACCCCCCCTAGGGGTAAGGATACTGCTGAAGGCGGAGGACAGCAGCACCACCCAGAGCAGCTCTATCGGGGCTGTACGCTGGAGCCTGCCTGAGGAGAGCGTCCAGGCTCACAGCTCAGCCCCCAGCAGACCCGGCGCCACCAGCAGCCTCACCAAACACTCACACGTATGTCAAATATCGATGAGGTTTTACCTTGAGGTTGATGTCAGTTTCTTCTTTTAATGTATGAATTTTCCATTTGAGATTTTGGATTGTAGGAATACACATTTAAATTTGACCTGTTGTGGTTCCTGCAGCAACATCCTCGCCAGAACGGCCTGAAGGACCTGCGCAGCCTGCAGGAGTGTGTGCAGTTTATCAATCACTGGAAGGAGCAAGTGGACCAAGTCTGCAGGGTAGGACATGAAGGAAGGAGGGGAAAGATATAAGGCACACGTCAATGTTATTACTCATTAACAATAGCCTCACAGTCAAAATTCATAAGGGCAAAGAACAAACAGGCAATGCAGAATCGGCCGTGTGTGACTGAATGTGTTGCATGCGAACTGTAGACAAGGAAGTGGTGATGTTATAGGTTTGCTTGGCCCCATTTTTAAGAGGCCACTGTAGGACGTTTGCCAGCTCAGGAAATAAGTTGACAAAATACATGATCACCTTTTTGATTCTGAGAGGAAAATGAGTAAAACACGCTCATGTGATTGATCATTTCAGCCTGTTTGTATCTCAGAGATTTACCCTCAGTGCCCTCCCACAAGATACAGCGACTTATTCTGTGCATACTGAGTCCAGGAATTGATAAGCGTTGCTACAGGAGACAGTTATTGTTGCCCGTTCATGCAGTGATGACTGAGTTAATTGGATGGGTGGATGCAGTTACGATGCGCGTTTATTGACTCTTTTACAGCCCAGTTACATGAACCTCTGCATTGAGACACGGGACAGGAACATGTATGGTGGGCATCAACACATTAATCTTTTTACAAGGGGCTTATATGACCTGGCCCTTTTGACATCTGTAAATGGAAAACTTCCCACATGACTTATTTAACGCAGAAATAGTTGCAGGTGATAACCTCTGAAACATAGGGGGTCTCAATATTAACAATCGGTGCCCGATGTTCCATGCATTACTGTCAACATGAGGTGGCTGATATCTGTCCAACTAGCTGTCATAATAACGCACCATTTATGTCTTAAACAGTGTAGGACATTGTCTGACAGAGTATAGTGTGTTGTTTTCACAGGGCAGTGGTGATCCAGAGGAGGGCACCAGCAAGAAAGAGGGTTCAGACCTGCGTACTGAGCGAAGTCTTGAGCAGAGCAGGAAACTGATCCTGGAGTGGGCTGATGAACTCCATCATGTCGACAAGGTCAGTCAGGGTGATGCGGGACTATTGGGGTGCTTAAAGAGACTATACTGTTACTATAAATTACAGATCACAGGTGCTATCTTTATAAGAGCTTTAGTTGTGAAAGAAAATGTATTGTAAAATTAAAACAAAACAAAAACAAAATCTTAACTTACTGATTTTGCACCCTCAGCTCCTGAAGGAGACCCCCTGGGCATCTGAGAGTCAAGAACATGAAAATAAAGAAGATAAGGATGCTGAGGATAACGAGAAGGCCCAACTGAGGATCATGGAGTGGGCAAAGGAGCTGCAGAAGGCGACTGAGGTGAGGAAATATCCCCAACTGTGACACATCCACCAATGTCTCCCTGAGCGAGACACTTACCCCTTAGTTCCTCCAGAGGTTGTGCAATAGCAATTGTAAGTCGCTTTGGAAAAAAGCGTCAGCTAAATAAATAAATGTAAATGTAAATGTAACCTATGGAAAAGTTTTAGTTCTCGTTACTGTCAACAGAAATGAACATCTACCAAGTGTGGCTCAGTTAAGAAGAGAAAACGGTTCCAAATCTTGAAATTAATATTTTTGTTTGCAGAACTGTGGTGTGCAGAGCGACGAGTTGGGTAAAGTGTTGCGTCTGCTGGGCCTGAAAAAGAAACGGCTGGTCAACCTGCTGCCTCTGCTGGAGTTCATCACCTGGTCTCTTCTCAAAGAAGACAGCACGGTGAGGAAGCGCAAATGAATATTTCTGCCAAATCTACACTTCTACACATATACTTTTATATGACTATGAAATACTGCTATAACTAGGTCAGTTATATCTAGAATAAAACAATAAAGAAATACATCCCAAGGTAAACCATAAAAGTGTGTAACAACTTGGGCTCCTCAAAGGTCAAAATGAAATAGACACCATGGTAAGTCACTTGAATATAAAGATAAACGTTTTAATTGCTCTGATAGCGCACAAATAAACCGTCATTTAGATGTTAGCTTGAACTCAAAAATCTAAACAGAGACAAGATTCGTTGCCACGCAGTGCAGACATTAATGTGTTATGAAACTGCTTTATGTAACGTGTGATTGGAGTGAACCCTGCACTTTGAATGCGTGCTGAGCATCAATAAAGGAACTCAGTGACTCAGTTTATATCCCTGATCTGCCTCTGATAAAGTGATAAGCAACAATATTAATATCCTTGATTACCAATAGTGAAGACTGTGTAAACTCATCACATCTGCGGATGATGCTGTTTATGTAGCAAAGTTCTCGATTTAAACTCTGCTTTGGTTTTACTTTATTTCATCTGGAGTTAAGGCATGCATACTTCATGCGACCTTTTCAGCAGCTTGTGCAATAACAATAAACTGGTCTTTGCTCTGAAGAGAAAGAGTTTCCTGGAAGGTTCACACAGTCTTTCCAAGATTTACTGCTCATGATTATATTTGCAAAGTGCATGGGGATAAGGACAGGCAGTATCAGGGAATCACCACATGAAAATTTATTTATTTATTTGATTTATTTAAAAGGGACAGTGCATATTAATGAACATCTTAGATTTTCAGCAATGTAAATATGCCAGAATTAGCCCAAAGGCTAATTTACATCTGCAGTGCTGCAAATGCTGTTGCGAGGCAACCTTTCTTCATTTTAATTTCAATTCAATTCAATTTTATTTATATAGCGCCAAATCACAACAACAGTTATCTCACAGCGCTTTTCATAAAGA
>JAPMOB010159179.1:0-14209 GCA_029875015.1 Lepomis gibbosus
CAAAAAAGAGGGGGGTGGGGATATTGCAAAATAAAAAGATACCAAGAGGGGAGAAAAAGAGAAAGGATATGAAAGAGAAACAGAATGGAGAGAAACGAGAGACTGAAGGTGAGAGGGAGTCAGCGTTGTGGGATCAGCCTGACCTCGGCCTCAGCCTGACCTACTGACACAGAACTGAAGAGGAACGAGGAGGAGTGCTGTTTACTCCTGTCTCCTAAAAATCCCTCAGAGTGGCCATTTCCCAGAATGTCTTTCAACAATTCAAAGGGAAGTGACATTACACCACATTACCAACACAGACCACAAATACAAGACGGAAAAATGCTGCGTCTCCCAGCTGTTGAAACCAGTAAGTGATATAGCACATTTTTAATGGCTATGATACCAGTGGTGTTTATGGATATAGATGCAGCCGACAGAACATGTCCTGATGCCATGTCTTTGATTCCTGCTGTAAAAGTCCCTAATCTTTTTTCTGCTGTGAAATTAGACAAATTAGTAGTACTGCAATCAAATAATAAAATCTCTATCAGAGGACAATTTGATTAAAAGTTACAAGATATCTAAAATACTAATTGGTGCAGCCCTAATGGAGAAAATTAAAACTGTCTTACAGATTTCAACCTGGCATCACTGAAAAAGGAAAATCCACACATCAACTGAATGTACCCTGAAAAACAATGTATCGCCTTTAAAGGGGCAATATGTAGTATTTTTTAATTAATTACTTTTTTATTGCCTATTTGTGAACAAGTCGTAACCTCACACAAAAATGAAACATTCACCGGCTTTCTCGGTTGCCTATAGACTGTATGCTGCTTTGTATGTGAAGACATCGGGTCAGATCTTCTGCAGAACCCATTGGTTTACGTAGGCTGTGACATTCATGCATGCTCCCGAGCCTCTTGCATATCATTTTAAACTTCACACACAGGAACAACACCGCAGATAGCAAAATGGAGTTCACTAAAACACCAAAATACGACCGTCTCCCAGCGCAACACAGGCTCCAACACTGACTTCACATAAGGAAGAAAACAAAAACGTTTTATGTGCTGAAGCCCGTCAGGCCTATAGAGAATCAGATCGACATCAGGCGAAAACACTGGTCAACATCGAACGTTTGAGTCATGGAGAGGCCTCTGCTTTCTAAACTAACATTACTGCAAAGCATGTGAAATACATTCTGATTTAGTGTTTTTATTTTGCTGTTGGTAGATAAGAAGATACAAAAATAGTTATTGAAAAGACAGCAAGTGAGCCAACGCCGTCATATCATTAGGACAAGTTTCAGCTTTGAAGGTAAATCATAAACAGTAGGTTAAGTGTCAGTCATCATGTCAGACAGGTGAAGCTGAGTGAGAGGAAACAGGCAGTCAAGCTGTCAGGAAAGCAGTCAGCAGGTGATTTACACCGCTCTCACTGACTCATTCTATTTTGCGCACACACTGTTCTGATGTGGATGTTTGGACAAAAGACTGTTTTAAACAAACTTGACTAACACACTACCATTTCGGAATGACATGCAGTGCATGCACTTACTGACAGAAGCAAGCTGGCTTCTTAAACCTCAGCTAAATGGAAAAACCTATCTGATCTGTGAGTGGGATGTTATAGATTGTTGGCCTCTTAACATTGCCAAAAAAAATGAGAACCAACCATACCCTGCTAAACTTTGACTGACAGTATGTCACTTTAAGAATGAGGTCTAGTTGGTAGATATATTCACATAACATTCGCATTCAAAACACACATTTTAGGGGCTTTGCCTTTTGACACAGTCAAAGACAAGATTCAAAGTGTGAATCCTGATCATAGTTAAGAAATAGGACAAGGAAGCAGCTCTCCAGCATAGCTGCTGACAGGACGATCAGCTAAAGTGGTGATCACGCTGAACGGCTGTGGTGCCAGCTTCTGGTTCACAAGTAATTTTGCCAACTGCTGTCTTTCAGCACTGGAGCAGCAAGCAGAAAGGAACGACAAACAGGACACTCACCAATGCTCGGCATTACTCTGCCCCCTGTTTCCATCAACCTTATACCATTAGGTATACAGTTTGGGAATTGTGAGACAGACTTTTTGTAAAGGTTTGAATTTGGGGCGCTGAGACTGATGAGTCACATTTAGGGGGGAGCCTTATGTTTAAACTGGTCATCATCCAAACCCAACTGGTCAGGCCAAGCTTTCCTGCCACATCCCTCCTCTTTCATAATGGAAACCAGGAGACAGTAAGGAAAATACAGCTAAAAAACACCCCTTTGTGGAAACCAGACGACCCTATAGGAAATATTGTCAAAAATATATTTCCAATGTCTTTTATGATAGATAATATCTTTGTAATTAAAAGAAACAAGAACCGCTATCTCATTTCCACAGGAAATACTGTAGTAAAGAGGAACATGGCCTCTCCGGTGTTCAGATCACAGGATAAACTTTTGCTGAATGAAATCAGGGTAAGATCAATCAGCGTCTCCAGGGCGCTTCAACAAACAGACAGCGAGAGAGATTCCTGTGACCCACAATAGAACAGGAAGAGGAACACCTTTTCATAGCAGTCTTGCATCATCACAGCCAGGACACCTGGTCAATTTATAGACCAGCACAGTTCTCATCTGGGTTTCACATTGTGTGCAAGTGTGTGTGTATGCAGCAGTACTGATGTAGGTGTAAAGTAGATCTTTTCCTCTTGGGTGATTATTTATTTATGCTGTGTAATGTTTTAAACAGTGGCCAAGATGAGTGTACGTGTGTGTGCATGTGTGTGAACATGTGCTTGTGCTTCTTAAGTGGGAAGCACCTGCCTGACGATGACTTGAACATGCTTGCCAGTGCACGGGTGTCTCCCTTCCACAGGAAAAGGGAAAAACATCATCACAGCTACTGTACACGCCACAATCCAGCTTGATTGGCTTCATTAGAGTAGAGTAAAATGTGCTGCTACATCAACACAAACCTTCATTACAGGGCTTCTCCTCTGAATAAATTCTTCATGTTTTAGTCAAATGATGAGAAGCATATCGCAAAATTTGGTCACCAGATTTTATTAATTTATTCTTTAAGAAAATCATACATGTTCCAAATCTTTGACTGATTTAAAGATCAGACATTTTCAAGGCCCATGCAAACCCCGCACACCTCAGCACTTCACCTGAACATCACCCAAGAGACTGCTGTCATGAAGCACCAACACCATGACTGTGTCCGAAATCCCCACTCATTCACTACTCCCTATAAGACCCGGCGGGCAATCTGTATTGACATCAAACAATATATCCTGTCATGCATTTTAACATTTCTGGGACTATTTGTTTCTACAATGGTAAAGGTCAAAATTCACAACTCAAGTTTGGATTTATTTTCAACATGAATAAAACTATACTCTCTTTCTACCCTGCAGGACTACTTGTTGCAGGCTAATAGACATATCTTTAACTTGTGTGTTTTGGGGTAAGTGCTGGGGTAAGATGTTTTTTTATATTGTCTCATCTTTTTCCCAGCAGTGGGGGAGGTTTCCTAGTAAAAGGACACGGCTGCTGTATGAATGGAGAACAATTCTTTGCTATCCTTCGCTCCAACCCCCCTCCCTTCCCACTTCCTTTTGAGTCTTTTATCAACATCCCCTCCTCTCCCCTGCTGCAGTAGCAAGTGCTGGTTGGAGGTCTTGAGGAAGCAGAGTGGGGGCTGAAAGCAGGCCAAATGATTTGCAGTCTACCTGTGGAAGCCTACGTAGCACTCCAGTGTTGGGGAGGCTCTGAATGTGGCAGTCGCAGTTATGCTGGGAATGTGAGCCTCCGCTCTGCCAGGGCTGGACCGGAGAAGCCCACAACTCTATTTAAGGAAATGGCAGTCAGGGGCCCATCAGCCGCGCTCTCTCTGCCTCTCCATTTCTCTGTCTCTTGCTTTGCTCACAGCCCCCCTTCCTTCCTTGTACAAGAATGATAATTATTTTCCTTTGTGGAATGAAGGTTTATTTCCGTACCTGCTGGGAAGGCGAACACACACACACAAAGAGGAAAGTGTGCCCACAAACACAACATCAAGTCAGTCAACGAAAGAAGTTTCAAAAAAGGTGAACATTTCAGTCTACTTGAAGATGCGATACAGTAGCTACACAGCTCTCTTAAACTGATAACTGGTTGAGTTCAATGGCTTAAATATGAATGTATGCAGGCCTTCATACCCAATAATACAAAAAATGTGATCATACCATGGTCAGTAATCAGGCATTCAATAAATATATGCTATCTGATATAAACATTGTCCACTTCATATAATTATTGTTCCTCCGTATCACAAGAATTATTTGATTCATTTATTTATAGCCCTGATTTGTGGGTCACCGTGTGTTCAAGACCTGTGAACCCTAAAGACATATGTCATTAAACATGTTTGTTGTTCTCCTATGACCTAAATTGAGGACAGAACCAAATATTTGGAGCTTATAAACATTTTAGTGTACATTATGCTGAATACTGGTTTAAACAGTATCTGCAATATCAGAATACTGTTGTTGCTGTGTATGAATGACGACCATTTCAACTCATGGACAGATTTGATTCTTGTGAGCAGAACTGCAGTGTGTGGTAAAAACACATATCACATAGCACTTAACTTACTGGTTTGACCACACCAGTATGTCTACTGTCTACATCCCAGTCAGAGCCCTTCCGGCCACACTGGCCACTCCTGCAGTGCCATACAAGTGCATGTTTGTGTGTAGAGGACATTGATACAATAGAGCCTGTGCGTTTCGCTGCAGCTTATGATGTACATTCGAGTGTCATGTGGAATGTGGGTCTGCGAGTGAGACAGACGGGTTTACCCGGCATCCTCGGCTGCTTCAGCATCCGGCTGAAATACCATGTGAGTAGACACAGCACAAACACACACAGAGAACCATTCAGAAAAACGCAACAGCCCGAGGCGACGAGAGCTCTACACTAGGTTTACATCAGTGATTAACGATACAGCTGGCTGATTGGACATCACATAACATCGCTCTCTTAATTAATTTTATGATCAAGTTTGTGACCAATAACCAATAAATTCCAACTTAATTAGTTCAGGAGCTTTGTGCTGGCTCACAATCAGCAAAGAAGAAGTTTGACAACATATAAAGACCCATTCTTTTTATAGCCAAGAAATTCAAAATGTCATTGTGGCTGGGGTCCATCCTGCCATGGGCACATTTTACCAAAATTTGAAAGGTTGGGCTCTTCA
Organism: Lepomis gibbosus; assembly: GCA_029875015.1. Lineage (NCBI taxonomy): Eukaryota > Metazoa > Chordata > Actinopteri > Centrarchiformes > Centrarchidae > Lepomis > Lepomis gibbosus. Next base: position 5,221 of record JAPMOB010159179.1, read on the forward strand.
ATTAAGGTGGTTTGTCGTCTATGTGGGCTGCGCCTCCCTATACTTCACATTGGTTGGTTTGTCAACAGTTCTCCGTGTAGCTTTGACAAGAGTAAATGTGTCATCGTTTTTAAAGTCCTCCATTTTCGCCTGTAAATGTAAATGCTCCGTATTTGTACAGCGCCTTTCTAGTCTTTTCAACCACTCATAGCGCTTTTACACTACATCTGCATTTACCATTAACACACACATTCATACACTGAGCCTAAGTGCTCAAACAGAAACTAACGTTCACACACATTCATACACTAGCGGAACAGCCACCAGGGGCAATTCTGGGTTTGGTATCTTGCCCAAGGACACTTTGACATGCAGCCTGGAGGAGCCGGGGATTGAACCGCCGACCTTCCGATTAACGGACAACCAGCTCTTCCTGCTGAGCACAGCCGCCCACTAAAACGCTACCCTGGAGTTTTAAAACAAAAACAGCAGTGTTTTCAAACTTCTCTGTTTTAAGTCTTTGGATTCGCTGTTTTAGTCTGGACTGTAGGTGCAAACATAGCAAAAGGTTTAACGTTTACGTTTTAAATTGAAAACATAGTAGTGTGAATGTAGCTTAAGTTTTCTGAGTTTACTGTTTAGTAATAGTACAATGTTTGTATGAAAAGTGGTTGATAGTTCTACACCGACACGTGGCCTGAAAGTGAACACCTTGGAGAGTCTTGAAGCAGAGAGTGAACACAGCTTCCTGGGGGAGTCTGGTTTGGATGAGGTCATTTCCACCCAACAGGGATCCAGAGACTGCTGTTGTATGGCTGTCATTGGGCTCTCTCATCGGCTGGTTCTGCTGATGTCACAATGCCTCTCGTGGCAAACAGCGTGTCAACCAATGAGAATTAAAGGAGTGTGGACAGCGGCGCCTTGCTCTGTCTCCACTGTCGAGGTCCATTCATATAAGGACAGAGAGGACAGTCAGAGACACAGCTGGAACTAAAGCAGAGTCCCACATTAAGGGTTTGGCTCAGCTGCCATGGGCTGGCAAACTAAATACGTCCCTGCCTACTTTTTGTAACAGCAACCCTTTTCATATTAAGATGTCCTTAGGCTTTTCCAACACATTTTTTATGAGTAAAAGAAGCTATTGTGTTCAAAGACTTAAATAACACAGAGTTCTTAGGCTTACTTTGTAGATACATCTGGAGGACAATATCACCTGCGCTATTGGATTTTCACAGATGAATTAGTATCTTAATGTAGTGTTTTATATTCTTATATTCACTGTTATATCATCATTTATATACACACATACACTCAGCTGTCACTTTATTAGATACACCTGTAAAATCTAATACAATCTAATACACTGCTCAGCCATACATTCCAAACTTTACAAAAGATACTCATGTTCAGTTACGATTGACATAATTAACTATGTTTATTATTGAGGTTAGAGATCAGCATCTTTTTTTCTGAAATGTCAGCTGCAGGTGTACACTTTGATCACTGAGCACAGCTCGTGGTTATTAGATAAATTACTGGGTGACAGAGTACAGTGTTAAGGCCGTCATCTTATGTTATTTTGTGTGCTGCCTTGACTGCAGAGATCAGTTTGTCTGTACAGTTTGCACAGGATGGCTCTCGAGCTTAAACAACCTCCTTACATAAAAACTGTACTGTATACCACAGTCAGCTGCCTGAGAGTAGGGTGGGGATGGGGAAGGGCTGGGCTGAGGGTCTGGTGGAGGGGGAGCAATATGGTGAAACATTATACTTCTGTATGTCTGGTCAGCACGAGACTCACTGGTCATCTATGAGACAGACTGGTATCCCCTCACCTGTTCTCACCCGCTCCCGTTCTTTCTTGCACGCTCTCATGCTCTCCCTCTTTCTCTCTTTCTCTCTCTCTCTCACACACACACACACACACTGAGTTACCTGGAAAGCTTTGAAGGTATGTCAAACTACATCCGCACTATTACATTTTCATTTTAAAACGCAGACCTCTTGCACCTCCCATCCAGACTAAAACAGCAAATCCAAAGAAGGAGAAGTTTAAAACACCGCTGACCCCGTTTCCATTTTAAAACACCGGGGAACCATATTAGTGCAGACAGGTGAAAACAGAGGACTGACTGGGTCTTATCAGTCATGCAAAACATAAATACTGATAGTGTTTTCAAGTTAAAATACAAGTGTGCCTTATGTGCAAGCGTTACCTATTTTTTGCAGAGTTGGGCAGGGAAATAGCAGAAGGTAGGAAAGTAGGGGTTGACCAATAATCGGTCTGGCCAATTATTGGCGCCAGTATTCAGCATTTTTCAAATAATCTGAATCAGTCATTTTAAAAGCAGATAGCCTGTATAATGACTAAATAAAAAATGTGCTCCTTTTGGCTCTGATGCAGCTGCCTCTCTCTGTCTGCTGGAGGGCTCGAGCCCACAGAGTGGTGAGTATAATGTCCTGCCCACGGTACTAGCTGATTAGTTACAAGTCACTAGTAATAGCCTATCAAAACTAACTATTGTGTGGAAATAGCCAATAGAACGAGTGAGCCACCACACTGCAACCCCTCCCCTCCTCTCTTAGCAGAGCTCCGCTAAACACACACGCTGATGGAAGTGAGCGGAGATCAAAGTAGCTTACACAAGTTGACCATGACTACGACCGTTACTGTAAGTAAGTGCAGCAAAACCAGGAATACCAGTAAAAGGCTGCTACTGCATCAGTACTTTAAGCAGGAACGTGCACCAAGCGATATTTTAATCTGCTCTGTCTCACCCAACGCAGCTGTATTTTGGTTTTACACAAGCACAGGTACTAGCTCGGCTCATAGCTAGTTTGTTAAACAAGCTAAACCTGTGTGTAGCCTGTTTAGCTCAGATGCTATGTACTTAAAATAAATATAGTTTATTTAACATTTGTTTCCATTGAGATACTGATTTTATATAGTGAATTTGCTACTGTAAACTTTGCTTTTTGTTGCTGCTTTGAAGTTCGTTATAATAAAATATTAAATTTGATTACTATACGTCTGTTGTTTCCCAAACAGCAGGAAAAGTGAAGCCGGTTAGCGCAAGAAAACGTCTCCCCTCCCTTTCAGACTGCGTATCTGAGCAGGAAAGCTGACAGTAGCCTACAACTTTTGGCTGCTATGTAAGTTAACATTAGCTACATTTATAGAAAGTAGGGCTGAACAATTAGGGGAAAAATTGCGATTTTTCTGTCACATATCGTGATTACGCTTCAATTTGTGACTTTTTGCTTGTTTTAAGTTTAGCTAAAGTTCAATATTCACTGCCAGTTAATTTCTGACGGTAGCCACCTCAAGCATCACAGAGCAGATGGACCGGGCAGGAAGTCATACACAGAACGGCATAGAGAAACAAATTAACGATGTAGCCGAATTAACTATAGTCGAAGCACAAAAATCAGCTGAAAAAAATAACAAAATCTGAACAAGTCAGCAAAATCAGGCAGGCAAAACGCTCTTGCTCTAAAATGCTTCATGTGGGAAATGTAGCGCTTTTTTACACAGTTGAAGCATACAAAATGACAAATTAATAACACGTCAACAACGTAGGGTAGACTAACTCTCCGTTGCTGAAACACTTCAGTGTGATATAAATAGTTATTTAATAGACTAGCTTCGTGATTCTTCGACAACAGTTCGAGTTCCCCCTCAGCCTGCGATGCTGGTGAGCAGTGCACTGGCTCTAACCAGGATGTAACTTAGGACAGACTGGGCCTCTTTCCGACTTGTGCGTTTTGTTTCATCCCCGGCTTGTCTAGGGGTGTGGGACTAACAAAAGGTGCGTTTATCAACTAAAAGTGATCTCTGTCCACACTAGAGACGATATGAGTTATGTTAAGTAAACTGAATAACAGGGTATTCAACGGACAGTCTCCACGGCTTCCACCGCGCTGGGAAGCACATGTGGAGTTCATCAGTCTCTCAACGCACCGGCTTCCAGCTGGTCAGGAACACTGGGCCGACGGCTGCCTCCACAGAGTCACCGGACGCCTCCACAGAGTTAAGAGTCGCCACCCAGCAGGTCACGTCACGCTACAGGCCACACAGTAAACCACACAGAGAACCACACAGTAAGCCACACATGCTGTCGCGAGCAACAGAGAGAGCGAGAGCACTTCACTGACTCAGCTTATATGGCCCACTGATTGCCGATCACCGATCAGCTCCAGCTGCATGATTCACACAGCGTCAGGCTCAGGACACAGGTACCAACCTGCAGAACAGAGACAGAGGCACCCACAGCAACACAAGCACAACACACAGACCTCACGGGTCCTGACAGTTTAGTCTGAAACACACTCACAGATATTTTCTGAGCTGAAAGGTGGCTGTGTGTGTGATGCAGGCCCCGATCGCCACAATACGCTTACCTTATTATAGGGTCTTTCTGTTGTGCATTTTTCCTGTCCGTCAAAGCGGCTGATGGCCCAACGATTTCGCCCACTGCCCCCACCACCCCACTACGATGTTACCTGCAGTGCCAGTTGCTACTTTCATTCCCTGTGTGACACTAAAGTTTCTGTAGTGTCAGTTTCTAACAAGCTTAAGGCCATTGTACAAAAACAAGTCAAGCTACAGCGTAACATGCAAAGGTTGAAGCTTCGTCTGCAGACTGCTTTACTCTTGGGTGTCATATCAACAGAGTGTAATCACAGTCTTGGCGATTAGAAAATCTCAGCCCTACTCCATGACTGTTAAAAAAGGGTCAGATGCATTGTATAATTAACCCACGTTTTATCTTCACAATTAGCTAATCACATTCTTTCAAATCGCAATTTCGATTTGAAAACAATCAATTGTTCAGCCCTAATTGGAAGTTCTAGCTGCTGCATTTCCATCCATCCATCGTCAACCGCTGCTGCTGCATTTCATTACTGCGTATTTGGTCAACTATTGACAACAGTACAAGCTTGGATGAAACTAGTGCAGCCTACAGCTCTGTCGTGTACACAGACTGTACACCCCCCCCAATCACCACCAAATATGTGCATCTAAGACTATGGGAAAACACTGACATTTTAAGCTATTCTGATGAGAAACAGACCCATCTGTGAACAGCCTCACCTTTCGTGCACAATCTGAATCAGAACATGTGCTGGGGTGCGTGCAGCATGCTAAAGCTGTAATGCCCAGTATCTATACATCCACATCTTCTTTTATCTGGATCAGTAAATGTGCAAATAAGCATCACTTTATGTCCATGGTAGTAAAGGTATGTCTTTGTGAAACGTTAATGGTTCTTGTAATGAAATAATCATAGTTAAAGTGTTTGCAGTTTATTAGTTTATTAGAATCAATAAAATTAGCCTATCGTTGCCAATGAAATTTGTGTTTGGTAGTGTCCTTGTTTATATTTGAAAAACAGACTGTAGTCTTCATTAACATGATTCATGGCTGGGTTAGGTTTTAAATAAAATAAAGGAAGTGTCTCTTTTTTTCTTTTATTTTAACATTATTTTTGCTTTCTCTGTGCCAACCAATCCACCTTTTTTACCAGTTAATACATGCAGTTTGCCAAAAAGTGATTGCAGCCTCAAACTTGTGACTTAAATAAGAAAAAACAGACAACAAGTCTGTCTGGTCAGTTGCTGTCTGTCCAGCTCGAACTTCGCTAGCTTTCTCAGACAAAAGAGACCCCGCTGACCTTTCTTTCTCAGCATGTCTGTGTTTAGTTCATAGGTCAACTTATTATCAATGATAATTCCCAAATACCAATAGACTGAACAATTTTGACCTTTTTTCCATTTATAACTGTATTTTCAGGAGTTGGATGGTGACCTCTAAAATCAACACACATGTCCTTCGTCTTTGTCACATTTGGATTTAAAAAGGCTTCATTGCAAGTATTTAAAATGTATTAAAACAATTTTAGTAATTGTTTTACATAGTATTTTAGTATTACAATTTCCCTGTAAACTGTAGCAACACTGGACAATGTTGAAATGAGTACTGGATCTGAAGCTTTGAGTATCTGGCCAAGTCAGAGCAATGCTGACATTTAACTTTTGCATTCCACTTAAGTACTTACTGACCAAATGCTGGAGTTACTTGGCAAGAAGCGTGGCCCACAAACGACTGTTTCGTCTGTCAGCTTTGAAAATAAACAAGAAATTATTGTCCCCCCGTACCAAAACAACACCTCCTTCAGACACCAGACAAAAAATGTATTCAATGTGTATTCTATTTGAAAGACATCCCTTAAAGCTAGGGGACTGGTTACTCAATCATTACTGATGATAGTGTGTCCTAAACATACACACATGTCGCAGTAATCCACCTTGCTGGGGAAATCAAAGCTGGGATCAAAGTTATAAAGAAGAACAGAAGAGTTCAGTGAGAAACTAAACCTCAAGGATTTATGAAGCGCTTGATTGCATAATCCCTACCATCAGGGACACCTTGTCTGCCTCTTTTAGAGATAATATCAACAGCCTGACATGTCTGAGGCTTCGAGTAGCTTCCATCAGCGTGGAGTCCTCTTGGCAGTTAGTCCTAGTTAGCCCTAGTTTCTGTCCATCCTCGTTTTTTGCACACAGAAAAAACAAAAACAACCACACACAGACACACACACACACACCTGGAAACAAGAACTGAAAAGAAAAAGCCTTTGCTGTAAAGGCAAGGGGGAAAAGACAAGCTTTATTTCGTTTTCCCCTGTGGTCGTTTTGGCAGGTTGTCTGTCCCCATTCCTGAGGTTCAGTACGAGTTCACAGAACACGCCGTCAACTTCCAGAAATAAACTGTTTGCTCATGCGTGGGTGCAATGAAATAGTTTGGACAAGACAGAGTTTGGACAGAGACAAGGGTTTTCTCTCCGTCTCTCTCCTTCTCTTTGACAGAATGGCTAATTAGACGCTTAGAGAGGCACAAAGGATGTTGACTAAAGGAGCTCATATGAATATGAAAAATCAGATCAGCTTACTTCCACTTTAAACTTTTATCTCTATGTGGGGCCAATATTTATAGATACTCCGTTAAGTGTTATATAAGTTCTGGTCATGTTACACCTGACACATCACAGAATGAAATGAGAGTATCCTCAAGGAAAAAACAAAATTAAAAAACATCTTACAAACCTAACCTTTTTTTAACAGGTGCTGGCCAGGACAGCTATTAATTTCAAGCTAAGTTTGACAAAAAGTCTTTCAAAAACAAGTACTTTCTTTTTTAAAACATACAGAAAAAACACAGTGAAAGTTTGACTAGACAGAGAAAGTGGTAAATGAGTTTCAACTGTAAATGACACCATTATTCTGAGTCTTCATCTTTTCCCTTCTTAGCCACACCCGTCACTCCTCCTCTCACCCTCCCCTCTTCCATACCGCGGTGTACTCTGGAGACCTTAACTCCACTGAAGGTGGAATCAGTTTTCCTTTTCCACTGTGTCTTTTTCCCCCCACGCTGGAAAAGCCCCCGTCCAACTTTCGCTGAGCGCCTGACTCAAGTGTGCTCCAACGTGCCCACATTCCTAGACAATATCCCCAACACCGGAACCGTTTACCGCCTCAGTCGGGAATGCTGATTTCCAGCCCAGGTTTTCATCAGACCTAGTTTAGGCAAAGAGCGCAACAAGAATTCACTGAGTAATACTAGCCATTATACAATGCAGACTTTCCCTCCATGTCAGTCATCTGACACACAGACAAATGCTGATGTGTACTCTCTCTCTCTCTCTCTCTACAATATTAGACACAAAGTCAGTGCCGGCAGCTCCTTTGAGGAGTAATTATTTAGCTGGAAGTCATATTCTGACCTAGATTCAAACAGCTTTTCAAATTCAAATTCTCCACAGAAGTTACCCCCCCCCCAACTCCCCTTCCTTGTATAGTCCTGGCATTTCTGAGGATCTGGTTCTTCCAGGTGTAGGAAGAAAGGTGTTTCTTCCATTTACGTGCTTTGGCAAATCCTTTCATGACACCAAAAAATGACAGAGCGTTCAGGTTCTGCTCTAAGAAATTCATCCCTCTCGTACATATCTACATTTGACATTTGATGTCCAGACAATGACATATTTTAATCTCTACTGCTAACTATTTTGAAAAGCTTTTTACAAGTAATCATACCAACATATACAATGGGTAATAAGTAATAAGGCCTTTTAATTGCATGGATAAAAAACAAGGGAAGGACTGAATTCAAAATATATAATCGACTGATAAAGTATTACTGGTTTAAAACTGATGGCAGGTTGTCTATTTTGCTTTTTATTACTGAGACATCTTTCAAAATAAAAATACTCTGGAATAACAATCTTAATAATGGCGTAACCATCCAGCAAGAAAGTTCAATTTATTAGGATCTCATACATTGTTGCCTTCCTCCTTCATTGAGAAATTCAGAATCTATGAATATGCAAATGTAGCTCATTTCAAAAGTCCACTGTATGTACACTTGTTTAAGTTGCATACAGGACCAACATTTGGCTTTAAAAGTAGCTGCAATCACGAAATCATATCGCACTTGATCACAGAGAAATTTCCCCCATTCAGCAGATGAACGTGAAAACAGCCTTCAAGTGTCAAAGTTGCACACACACAGTACATCATTCTGCAGAGTTAAACATCCAAGCGGAGAAACAATAACCAGAGAATTTAACACAACAGTTTCTGAAAACATGTAAATTTGATCATTTTAAACTTGATCTTGATATCTCGTGTCTGGCAGATTAGAAAAGCAGATTTATTTTCTGGCACACCATAAATAAAATACTAAGATAGTCCTTTCACATCGTAAGTGAAGTTCTTGCAAACTTAATGGTGTGCTGTGCATTAGGGCTGGACTAGAATATTCGAATATTCGTTCGGTGGGTTGGTATCCGATTTGAAAATGTGACATTCGGATATTCAGGGTTTTTGTTTGTTTGAGGTTTTTTTGCACACCGCTTGCGCGCCGCTTCCCACTTCCCACTTGCGCTGTTCTGTAGTTTATTAAAAATTCTGAATGTGTCGCGTCTCGCCTGTCTATCTATATTGCACCAAA
>JAPMOB010159197.1:0-19065 GCA_029875015.1 Lepomis gibbosus
AGTTTTTCCTTGCCTGTGTCGCCTAGTGCTGCTCTTGGTGGGAATTGTTGGGCTTCTGTAAATAACTTCAGAGTATGGTCCAGACCTGCTCTTTATGAAAACCGCTGTGAGATAACTGTTGTTGTGATTTGGCGCTATATAAATAAAATTGAATTGAAATTGAATACTGAGGCCAAATCCATAAAGCCGGTCAGGAGGGAGTCTTTCACTTTTAATTTCTCTTAAAGGGGTTGGAAGTCTTCCTCAAGGTCAGCAATCTTTCTCTTTGCTCAAGTAGGACATAGTCCTCATGGGGCAAAGACTAAAATCCTTAAACCACATAAAATCTGAAGTTTAAACTAAAAGGAAAATAAACGTAAAAGCGTGGATTAAAACTAGAAAAAAGTCAGATTTAAGTTAGAGCCTCCGATAAAAGCTCCTTTTAAAATATGGTTTGAAAGACGTTTGTTTTTTGATGCCTCACTTTATGGGTTTGGAACTTTCACTAAGTTGAGACAGAGCTGGAGCCTATCCCAGCTGACATTGGGCGAATGGCGGGGTACACCGTGGACAGGTCGCCAGTCCATCGCAGGGCCACACATAAACAGACAACCACTCACACGTAAGGACAAGGTAGAAACATCAGTTAACCTAGCCTGCATGTCTTTGGATGGTGGGAGGAAGCTGGAGAACCCGGGAAGAACCCACGCAGACACGGGGAGAACATGCAAACTCCACACAGAAAGGCCGGGGTTTGAACCCACGACCTTCTTGATGTGAGGCAACAGTGCTAACCACTACACCCCCGCGCCACCCTGCAACAACAATTCAAGCATTATAAATGGACTGTGTTCAAAAGTTTGCACTAAACAGCTGTGCAACAGAGGACAGTAGAAATGCTGGATTGGAAGTTGTTTTTGATTGATCTTAAGTAGGACTTATCCTTGAAAGAATTTTTTTGAACGGGGAACACGCTTGTTTTGTATAACTTGTTTTGTGTAAATGCCACTTTCAGACAACAGTGCTGAATCTGGAAAAACTCCCATGCATTGATGTTCAAGATGCTCCGTAAACTAATGGGGCAGATTATTAATTATTATTAAATATTTATACATATTTTTTTCCCTTGATATAGAAATCTCTTTTTCAAGGGAAACCTGGCCAAAATAGCTCACCATTACAAGGTTTAAAAAATTAGAAAATAGAGCAAGGGAAAACAGATACATAATACATAGGTAGAGCAGTTGCACTCTTTAGTTACACTATTTAATCAGAGCTTTGAACACAAAATCATTGATCTGTGTTCAGAATGTTATTCCATAAGGTACTGTTTGTATTTCCTAATCAGAATATGATTCCTTCCAAGTGTAATGGAGGTGTAAGGCGGGTATGTTAGGTCCGATAAGACCAAGATAGCTCATTACTTCCCGAAAAAATCATTCTGCTGCTGGCACCACTCCTTCTGACCCAGATTCACACACACTCAGATGATATTTCTGGCAGCTAAGAACTGTATAAATAATAATACAGTTTGTCCACTCAGAGAGACAGCAGAGAGCGGGGAAGCCCCTATACATCAGGATTGAGATCTGTGCCTCTGGAGCGCTGGAGCTCGGCTCCCCAGAGTCTGATCATGTCCCCTGGGTAAAATCTGGAGTCAGCCCACTCTCTGCCTCTGAGAGCTTCTGCTGCTTCACTCCCTCTCAACAAGGATGAAATTCACCGCTTGCAGATGCAGCTTTGCTCTATTTTGATGCAGTCACGGCATGCTCTTAGTTTCTCCCTTTGACAAGTTCCTTTTAAATGTTGTGAATTTTTTTCTCCTTTTCACCACCAGTTACTCTCAAATAGCTCAGTAGTTTTAATGCCACTTTTTCAGATCTAAAATTGATTTTTGTTTCCTACTTTGTGAACTCATTAAAAGCAACTGTTTATGGAGTGGTGGAAGACATGCAAATTACATAAAAATGATAGTCTAAATTTAACATCATTGCTGACGCTTCACTGAGTATTCACAGTCTTCTAGAACATAAAAGGCATAAACACATTACATAGCATGGCCTTGTGGGAAGCAAACCTTAGACCTTAGAAGTCTGCGATTCAGGTTTAGTCTCATCACGTGACAATAATCAGGAATTATACAACATCTCTGTAGATATGCAAATGTATTGTTGTATTTGGCCCATGACTTGTATAAAGACCTGCCATCTGCAAAGTTATGAAAAGAATTATCATAATTGCCTTTTGAATCTGCATAACACAAAATTTAATGACAGCTGAGAGTAATTAATTTGTTTTGGGGGAACTGTTGGTGTGACCCAGTTTTGAAAGTTGTCTGGTTTCTCAAGGATGTTTTTTGTGCGAACAACTCACCACCCCTGAAAAATTCATTTTAAGGGCATTCAATTAACGCCTATCAGCTTTTACCAGTTTGAAAAGGAAATGAGAAAGGTCAGTTACTCATTAATAAAGAACAAAGAGATCTCATCCTTTTCATAGTTCTATAAGGAAGGGTAAGCAACTAAATATTCTAGTATTGCCAATGCTTTTACCTAATTTCAAGAAACGGTTGCTGGCCTTGAACATTTTTGAATAAAAGGTAGAGCGATTGGTGGTAAAAAATAAAGGTACTTCAATCAAAATAGAAAGAACAATGTTCTGAGTATTTCTTAGAATGGCCTCATTTCAAACAAAGTAGAAATGATTAAAAAGTGAGGCAGAAGCATTTTGTTTGAAAACTGTGAGCATGAATAAATGTATAATTTAAAACGGCTATTCTTGAAACAAAAAAGTGATTAAAGTGTTCAGTTTTTCATCAAAACCATCAGGAGGCGGCAGAGTATTGGGAAACAATAACTATTAATGTGCAGTGTACCAGGGCTGCCAGCTGACTTAGTAAACAGTAGCAGGTTTCTATCTATATATAGTCCAGAAGAAAATACTACTAGCACTACTACTAAGTGTATTTAATGATGTGTTTCATCAAGAAAACGGTGATGGTGGCACTAATTCACCGGTCGATGCCATTAAACCATTGCGAAAGAAAACAAGTTGATGTAATTAGAAGAGAGCGTTTCCACTTAGGTGTTTTATGACTCAGTTCTGAAAACAGTTCTATCAGTTTTAAAAACTGCACCTAGTGGTTTGTAAGACTGAACATCCCCATGTCAGCACGTACCTGGTATCTTGTTTGTATTCATCCTAATTCAACCTTACTTCTAATCCTATGGAAAGACAAATGGATTTTCTGTATGGCTTATACTATTCAGAAAAACATTCCAGCAACATCAAGAAAGACTATACTTATACTATTATATTTTATATTTACTTCTCCTGTATTCATTCTTTTGTTTACTGCTTCAAATGTCCTGGCTGCAATGCTGACTTGATAGACATAACAGAGTGTTGCATAATGGCTGAGTGAATGCTCGAAAGAACCCTACAGTGTTACATAAGAACATTTAACATTATGCAATGTAATCAACTGACATTTTGAGACATGCTAATGAGTTTGAATCAATATGCACGCAGCTGGCACACCTAGTATATATTTGACTCACTGCCAACACTTACTTCCTTTGTACTTTTGGAATACTAATAGCAGTGAAACTCATAGTTTTACAAAAGAAAAATATTTTTTTTAATTCCTCAATTGTTCAAAAATAAAAACATTTTAATTGGAGAGAAACATGGGATGGGGGAGACTGTATGCTATAAAGGTCTTTTTGTAATTATGTGGTGTATTTTAAGATCACCAGGCTGCCAGGACACTGCTTTGGCATAGATTATGAACTTTACTGGAGAAACAAAACCATTCCACCAAAAGATATTCTCTCAATTGGTGTTTCAGTTATGGTGGTGGATATTGCTGTCTAACATGTCATTCCTGATTCTCCCATTGGTGGGTTGATATTTGATGACTGTGATAAATAATTAATCCCCAGAGGGGAAACTAGTTTTACCATCCATGCACAATAAGAAAAGATGCTCAAGTCAAACAGCTCACAGCAGGCAATTATAAAAGACTTAATGCCACAACAATAGTAACACAAACATAGAAACTAATACATATTCCAAGATACATTAGTGTAGAAAAGGAGCTTATCTGGCCACTACATTCAAAAACAATATATTAATACAATTAATTAATAAATTAAATAAACAAAAATCTGACTATAAGTGATGCAACTGAAAAGAGGAGCAGTAAAACAGGCAATATATAAAATAAAACATTTAAAATGAACAAAGGTAGATAGAAAACATAAATGAAACCTAATATATTTATGTAATAATATATGCAATATATTTTTATTAGAACAGCTGAAGAGAGAGACCGGATGCGAGGGAGTGAGAGGGGAAGACATGCAGCAAAGGACTGCGGGCTGGAATCAGACCCGCTCTGGGGTGCGTTTCCTGCACAACCACGGAAAGTAGCACTGAACTATCTTGGTACGATGCACTGTTAAACTAACCAACATATGAAGTATGACCATTTTCCAAAATTGTCGTACCTTGTTTCCACTGTAGTTTGAACTAACTTAGCTTCAACCCACATAGTTCGAACTAACATGTTTCCAGATGTGTTTGTCTGTATTTCACAGCAGAAAACTCATAAAACATTTTCATAATAGTCAGTTGTGACCGATATTAGGCTTTTCATGTAATAGTAGTATACCCACAATAACGAGAAAATCAACAATTTTTAATTTATAACCTAATCTCTTTATTTGGCTGAAATATAGGCTATATTTTTTTACAGCAATAGCAACATTTTAGAAGAAAACATTTAAAACTATTAGCAATTACAAAACATTTAGTAAAATAGGTTTATCTGCAAGTATCTTCATTTCAACACTTTAACACTATTATGAATCCCTTAGCAGCAAACAATTTCATGGTCTCGAAATAAGTGTGATAAGTGGCAGAGCTTGTGAATGTTCTCTATCAACACAGACACATAAGTTCTCTATTTATCTTTGTTATAATCTCAAAAGCTCTCAGGGATTTGTTCATTACAGTACTTTCATGAATTTTATGTGCTCCCTTTTTATATTTATGTTTATTTATGAAGCCCACCTTCCCCATAGGCCTAGAAATGTAAACATTTACATTCTCTGTTTTGTCCTTTAATCTTTTTATTGGGTGACTAATATTAAATTAAGTTTTTGTGAACAGATGGGCAATCTGTGAGAAAAGCACCTGCTGTGTGTAGATGGTCTACACTAAGTTACTTAGTACTGAATTAATGCAACCCTACCTGTGACCTGACAAATACTTTAAAAGAACTTTTACAACTACATTAAAAAAAAACTTCACCTGAAATGTGTTTGTGTAGGTTGTGGAATTAGATGCCACACAGGACACAATTACTTCAGGGGTTCTTGTAGCTACAGGCTTATTTCTGACCACATGTACAGGTTATTTCACAGAGTGGTATGCTACTGAGTCTTTCACGTAACCAGCTCAAATGTTGAATTTTGTAACAGTCTTTAACAGCCAGTAATGTTAGGAGAAAGGAGAGGCGAAATAAAATAAGATACAGAAAAATACAGTAAAAATTCAGTAGAAAATACGGCAGCAGACTATGACTATCGAGAGAAAACATAAAATAAATCATGTTAACAACCATAAATGCACTTACATCAACATCGGTATATAAAATGTGTAACTGTAAATGACACTTACACTTCACCAAGTTCAACCAAATCCCAACACGTTCGTCGAACCACCTTCAAACAGAGTTACACTTAATGTAAAACCTTTAACATTTTTCAAGTAACAAAGTACAATATCACGGTATGACTTAATACACACAAGCATTACCATAAAATTTGGTACACAATGGTCAATGATTGGTGCCCAAAATCCCAGCACACAATTCAAGTAGTGCCTAAATCAAACCATTTTATACACTTGTACATGAATATTTTACAAGATATTTACCTACTATTCATGCATTTACCTCCTATTCTACACAACGAAATCTCAGCACCAATCCCTCGTGAGTCCTTCACACGTTAAACAGGAAGAAAGACCATGATGCACTATGCGGAACAACAACAATACTACTCAATCCTGCTGCCTTGTGACCAAAGTCTGCCACCACATGTAAGCCTGTGGAAATCCACTTACAATCTGCTTCACACTTTACTTTAAATTGACCAAAGTTTCTCGCAAACAAAACAACAAAGCGCCTATGACTAGATTTACCACATTTACGTCATATGCCCAGCAGAAATCTAATATTCCCTCATTACTCACATTACATCCACCTTCTAAGACTGCATTTTCTGCTATCTGTGACGTAGTCACTGTGAACTCAGCTTCTAACCACAGGTCAGCAGCTGTAGTTAGAAAAACAGTGGTTGCAAACGTTAGTCAGAGCTATGGTATGGACGATGGTTGGTACCATAAAAGTTACCGACTTAATTACCTCCATAGTTCGAACTGGGGTTTTGGGAAACAGCTGCATCACTACTGCATACGTCCAGCTAAGGAAGTTGCTACCATAGTTAGCAACAATGCTATTGGGAAACGAACACCTGGTAAGGACTTCAGCTTTGTACATGATACAAGTGCTCTACCAGCTCAGCTAACCAGCACCCCAGAACAGCAACATATTTTAGGAAACAGGCAAGTATCGCATGTCATTCAAAGGTCTGTTACTCAAC
Organism: Lepomis gibbosus; assembly: GCA_029875015.1. NCBI lineage: Eukaryota > Metazoa > Chordata > Actinopteri > Centrarchiformes > Centrarchidae > Lepomis > Lepomis gibbosus. The sequence goes on from JAPMOB010159197.1 coordinate 6,651, forward strand.
ACACTACCAGCACCAGACATGTCAATTATCTTCCAGATTCCATTTTTAATAAGCTTGATATTCCTGTTGGTATTATTTACTGTACTCATTAATGTTGCCTCAATAGGTGGATAAACTACACTTTAGACGTCACACCACTAATCTGACATCAGTCATTTTTTAATTAGTTTTTTGCTGCTGGAAAAGCCCAACATATATTGGAAATCATATATTCCAAGCTGCCATACTCTGAAAGGTTAATATTCCCAGACTGGAGGTTCATTACCTCCCTGCTTTCTAGCCTGTATTTCAGGACCTGCCTTCCATCCAGACTGACATGAAAGTGTTCTATGTCAGTGTAGGTTAACAGCATATTTACACCAGCTCACCTGTGCAGCAGGCCGATCACATCTGCGAGCGGCCTGCTGCAGTGGATATGCTGTCATAGAGGTAGAAACATGGACATAAACAAAAGCAGGGTGAGTGTTGATTTCTGTCTACAATATAAACTTTAAAGTAAGAAGGTAAAGAGAGCCCATCTATTTTTAGGCCATATAAGCTAATGACTGAATATTTGCCTGTATGCAGCTGTTGTCTTACTACTTCACATCTATGAAATCACTTGTGTGACTGTGTTGGAAAATATGAGACTAACATTAGTTAGTCTCATATTTTCACCTAATCTTGCTTCCCAGAATAGAAACAGATTTTCATTCCATTCCAGCATAAACCCTTCCCTCGCCACATATCACAGAATCTTCCCAAACTGTGTCTGTGTTGCATGAAGAGAAGAACACCTTGTGATTGACAGGAAGAGGTGCTGCCCCTTGTTGAATGCTTTCCTGATTGCATTTGAGTTTGGCTCACAGGATTTCCACAGAGGGGGCAACTGCAAAGAGCTCAATTAGGTTGCATACCTCACTGATTGTTTCAAAAGAGCGGAAGAAAATACGGATGGATGGAAAGTTGGTAAATGGAAGGCTTATTTGTTTATTTAAGTCAACCACCATTAATAAAAACCTGCGAGAAAAATCAAGACATCAAAATAATCCTACAGACTAATGGCAACCAATGTAAATATATTCTAGGGGTGGGTTTTAATGTGGGTTCATAGATAAATCAGGCGGCTGATTTAACATTATTTTATTGTCCATTATTGCATCAAGTGATGTGTTGTAAGAGCTTTCCTAACACATCCATGCGTTTTACCAACGTGATGCCACCGCAGTAATCAGCTTATCTACTTCTGCCTACAACCCAGATTCATCTATATTTTATGTAGAGTAGGTTATGAGTCATAGTTCAGCTTTGGATTTAACCTTTTGATAACACCACCACAACAGATGCATTTTACTTGATCAGGCAGCATTGTACTTTAATTGTCTTTCACCCAGTAATTGTTTTCACATTCTTTCATTTACTTTGTGATCTGCACATACTTATAGACACACTATAAGGACTTTTGGCATTACCACCACAGCTGTTGTCATCTTAACCAGAACTCAAATCATAAAAATTATAACTTTGGTATTTCTAATTGAGACCCGTTTGCTCCCAGCCAAGCCCCCTATACAGTATTACATAGCCCTGCCAAAACACGTGATCATGAAAACATACTGTACCACAGTCAAGCCAGCAGTATGCATTCAAATAATCTAGATAACGTGTAATCAACATGCAAAGAAAAAACAACTTCACACCTGTACAATGATGCAATCTATGAGAATCGCATGTCTACCTTCCCCCCTGTCGTCTTAGCTTTGCAATCCATGCACCTCACAGAGCCAAGCAGGGAGAACTGCTGGGAAACTGCAATCACAATCACCGCCTTTCAGAGCAAGACTCAGCCTGGCTCTCCAGCTGTTTGACTGCTTACACCTCATTCACAGAGCAGTGACACCAGAAGATCCAAGCAATATTAAAAAAAACGCTGCTGTAATTTGCTTTGACAGTTCACTCAAAAGGGCTTGATGAGCGTCAGAGTAGAAATAATGAAAACGTATTTTTGTAATTAGTCCCATTTTACCCAATGCTTCTTGGGTAACGGCAAAAGCAAAAATGATTGAATTGGATGATAGTCACTGCGTTCATCTGATGACAAGAACCACACTATTATCATGTCTCTGTTGTTTGTTTTCCCATTACAATGGCCCCATGAAATCTAAGAAGCTTATATACAACAAACCAATGATGCAGCTGGCAGTGGTTAAATGAGAGATGAACCAATTTCAAGGATTTGTCTCACGACTTCATCATGTGGAGGACAGCCAACGACGGAGAGCTTGACAGCTGGATTCATCCTGATGTCTGTGAGCAGTATACCGCGTGTCTGCAGCCGTTCAATAGAAATTCAAATCCTGTTTTGGACTTAATGCCATCTGCCAAGAACCACACATGTATTTAAAATGAAGAAAAACTATAAATCTGATGCGAAATTACTATTCTTCACTGTCTCACAAGGTCCAGCAGTTTGCTTCTGTGAAGTGTTCACTTCAGTTTTACAGAGTCTTGCTTTCCTGTCTGTTGTTTGCAAAAAGCCAGCAATAATGCGTCTATAGTAACTGGTGGTCAACATGTTCCAGCAGAATACATCATTGTGTTATTTTTCAATGTCCCAAATTTTCCCTGAATGCATTTCCAGACTCCCTTAAGATAAAATTCTGTTATTTGATTTATGTTTGTTAGATCCATCTGTGGGTTTTGCATTTTGGTAATGCAACACTTCAGATTATTTCAGATGCTTTAGTACATTTCTAAGATCAAGATTAAAACTCTCAAACTTTTTCAAACTCCACCTCATCTCGTCCTTTGTGCATATCAGAAAAGCATTTTCTCGTTCTTTTAAAGAAACTGCGAATGATTATGTACAATTGTCTGCTGTTTCCTACATTATCAACTGCTTATGTCATGTTGATCACTATGTATTATGCTGGTTCTCAGTTAGTTCAATCGGCGTCTCACTCCCCAAAACATCAAGGCATTAGTTCATTGCATAAGTCAGGACATGTAAAAGGTTTTAACACATTGTCAAAATCAAAGTTAATTAAAGTCAAACTTTATTGTCACTCTTCACATACAAGTATACAACACTGACACAGGGACGTGTCCTTCTGATGGCACTGACATGTTCGCTGACAAATATTTCCTTTTAGACTATAGACTAAGGATTTTAAGCAAGTTACGGGCTTTTGCAGGTAAACAACAGTGTCATGCTGTTTGTACGATCTGTTTAGAGAAATGCACTTACTGTTTCAAAAAAGTTAAGTTCAAGTTCAAGTTCAACTTGTTTAGAGAAATGCACTTACTGTTTCAAAAAAGTTAAGGATGATTTGAAATGTACCAAAGCGATTGAGAAAAAACTGTAATGAAGCTGCAAGACTTTTCACCGCTGATTGAATGTCTATACACCCCTGGAGAACTTGGTATGGTGTCAGAGATTTCTCTCCATATGTTGGTTTTGTTGAAAAGTTATTTTTTCAGGCACATTTTCCTGGAACACTCTGCAGGGAGTGAAGCAACAAGAGCCCGACTGTTTGCCCATCTGTCCTGCAGTGGGAGCTCCCTGTGGTGCCTGGGTCTCTCTCCAGTGAGCCCTCATGTGCACATAAGGAATTTCCCTTGAGTTACACACTAGGCTGTCCCTGAAGACTGCATTATTACCCTGTGTTGATCTTTGTGCTTCATTGGTCCAATCAAGCTGCTTGCTCACTGGAAGGGACCACAATGGTGTGGAGAGTGGAGCTGCCATTTGTGCCTTAAACATTCAATGATCTTTGATGTCCAAGATACATTCATCTGTCTCAAGCCAGAGAAGGGAATTTTAAAAATGGCGGTGCATGTATGTTTTGGCCTGTACACCCACTTCGAGACACTCACAGCAGCTGTTTGTCTGTTGATACTCTACTATGAGCACAGGCAGAGTCCATTATCTTTGTCAACCTGCTGCTTCTCAAGTGCTTGCTGACTTTTGGATTCCAGGATTGGGTGGGACAACTGTTTATACAGTCAGAACTGGGTCAGGATTTGGTGGGTCCATCTTAGGTTTTTCTACATTGTTTAAACACTACAAGCAGGCTTTTGAACTAAAATTTCAAAAACATAACTCCATTTTTCCAAAAGCACACTCATTTCTCTAAACTCTACACACAAATCCCTTAATTTCTCATCGCCTTCACCATGTGGTCATTGAGAAAACACTAACATTCAAAATTCTACGCTCAATCAGCCCAGGTTGAGCTCAATTAGCACAAAGCTAGACAGGTGGAAACACAAAGAGTCAAAATTGATAACACACCACTCAGAACCTTCAGTAGATAGATAAAAGGACCAGAGTCAGTTCATTCAGTTTTGGAATGATGGATCCGGAATAATCTGAAGGAAGAGGTGCAGGACATCAGGGAGGAGGAAGAGGAAAAAGAGGAGGAGGAAGAGGTAAAGGAAGAGGAACAGTAGGAGTTGGAGGAGGAGATGGGATAGGAGGGAAATGAGGAGGAGGTGGAGCAGGAGGGTGGAGGAGAAGGGAGGAGGTGGTGGAGGACAAGAATCTCTGGCATGTCCCAGACCACAGAAAAGACGTGTTCTCACTCCCGTGTCGTCTCATATGGACGGATGGTCAAGAGCCATAGTCGTCACTTTGTGACACACTGGGGGTCGCTTTACCGTTTAACATAGTTCCCCACAGTTCAACATATTGGGGAAAGCACTGTAGCGTCAGTTTTACGGCAAAGTTAGGTGTATGATATTTAACAGAAAAGACTGAGTAAGGGCCAGAACCCTGACTTTGATCCCGGAGACCGGGGTTCGTGTCCCTTGTGAAACAAAAAGTCAACATTTCATATCTTTATTTAGGCAAGTTACTAAATTGATGTGATGTTAACTTAAGTGTTAACTGATGTACGAAGTTATTTTAACCTAAATCATGATGTTTTGTTGCCTAAACCCAACCAAGTACTTTTTGTGCCTAACCTAGCCATTTGAAAGGGCGCGTTATTAAAGTTGTGAAACGAGTTGTTGTAACGTTTCACAACTTTCAAATGGCGATGTTTCGAAATGCTAGTGTTTTCTTTTGAAAGTCAAACCGGACGTTGCATATTTATTGTAGCTAATTTTACCGGAAGTTGCTTGACTGCAGAGCCCTAAACATCAATAAATGACCCAAAAGGGGTACCCAGAGCGTCAGAAAGCGATGCCAAAGGGCTTTTTCCAAGCGTCAATAAGTGACAAGTTGAGAGTGAGAATGTGTTGTTTTTGTAGTATTGTTTTGAATTTATCTCACTAGTGCATAAGACTCAGTGGGTGTTTTTGACGGCTTGTATGTAGCCTATGTCTGAGGGCAAAGTTTGGTTCTTCAGCAAGATTGAAAGGTTTTGAGTGGAGAGCTTCATTCTGACCTTAATATAGCATGTTTGGGTAACTGGATGAGAAGTTTTGGATTTGTGTTAAAGAAAGGTTTTTAAGCAATCGAGAAAAACTGTAATTGGCCATGGTGTGTGTGCCGGTACAGAAAATGTTAAGCCAGGTTCAAGTTTTGACCCTCCTTCTTTTTTCTTATTTTTTGTTTTCAAATCACCCTTGGTGCGTAGCCATCCTGGCTTTACTCCAATTAATGAGCAGGTTACGTGTTTTCATGCAGAGCCAGTGGCTCCCTTAGGCATCTGGGGACTCGTTTTAAGAGTAAATGCAGGGCCCTACTCAACCACATGATGGGGCTGGTTGGCAGAAATGCACAGCATGACCTTAATTATAAATCATGAATTTTAGAAAACATTTGTGTACATTTAACATATTTACTTATAGCTCAGAGCTTAAACTTTCATTTGCTGCTGGTTAGAATATTCTAACTTAAATTATGCCGGAAAAAGGCAGAGTGAAAAATATGCCAACCAACCCCTGGCTTGCCACACATAGACACTGACAGGAGGACAATCTGCATAATGATGTCATACTCAATGGTGCGTGACATTTAAGTTTTTTAGTATTAATTTTAAAATAACAGAGCACAGTGAGGATCCAGACGTTTCATAGGGGAGACAAGCTCTGTCAACAGTGACTTCAGTCTGCAGTGTACTTATACACTCCACTGATAAACCACAGAGCTGTAGAGTAACATCAGTCTACATGATCAAACAGAGTTTTTATATCACGTCCACACTTCTGTCCATATTTACACGCCGTCTCTCTCGCCTGTCCACATAAGCTCTCTCTCTCTCTTACCTGTGAGTATGCTGCATCACACTATCATTTTATTTTTATCAATTGATGGTTTTTATACTCCCTGGTTTTAGGGGGTGCTGTGACTCCCTTAGCACCTCTACTTCCTTTGTCCATGCCTATGAACACTGAGTAAAATAAGTAGTTTATTTTAAAAATCGTTGAATTATTCAAATCTTGCATGTCAGTCAGGGCCACTTTGGAGCGTTTGAAACAGTTGAAACAAAGCTAAGGCCGCCAATGTGCAGAGCTAATGTTGGTCTGAGCACTGCCTCAGGCTAGGGCTCCATTTACACTTGTTGTCACTAAGCCTCATGTATGTGTCCAGATTACATATCCTGTTTTTTCTGACTACATGCACATCAGGAGTTGGCCCTCTTGCAGTCCAGAACCTGTTTGGTAACTGCCACAAATGCCAGAAGAAGAATAACTTGCACTTAGCAGTTTAGTTTCAACAATAACAGGTCTGCTAGCTAGCTATCAACTAGCCAAAAGCTAACTGAAGCACATGGATTTCATGGATGGACTACAAACATTACAGAAGTTTTATCATCTTCACTGGCTCTTACTCACTCACTGCTCCCTCTCCTATGCAGATAATGATGTGCTACAACAGCTTGGTGCACCATCTGTATAATCCTTTGTTGACCCCCTGGAGCCCCTTTTGCTGTCGCTTTAATCAGACAGGGAGATCAACGGCTGATTTCAGTGTAACTTCAGCTGCCTTTCTCACAGCGACAGACCCTGTGGAGGCTACTTCCACAAACCACTTACTGATGTAATTACATTTGAGAGGCATAAAGATTATATATGTAACTACCTGGGGGTGTTTTAAACAATTGGATTTCAGCCTGTCTTGATTGCCTTTCGGCTTTTTTGATAACTGATACTGTAGCTTAATTATCTACCCAAGACACAAAGTGGCTATGTGTAATTTCCCTCAACATCTAACCTAGACAGTGCAGTTTAGAGACATAAGACAGTGGGTGACAAAACATGACAAAAGCTCCAAGCCAAATTTTAGCCAATCATATTGTGAGCCCAGCACCGACTGTTCCAAAACACAACATGTGCCTTTTATCTGCACTGTTCCTCACAGCAGATGCAGTCCACAACACAATGTATAGCCTGGTGACATACTGCTTTTGATAACAACATTTCTGCAGGGGACTACAAAAAAAGGAAGATAATAGCAATCTACCATTCAATAAAAGCTGTGCAATGACAACTGTGGTAATGCGTACAAGAGACTAGCAGTGCACAGGGACAAATGTTTAAAAACCTCTCTCTTAGTTGTGTGTCTTGCCTCGAGTACTTGCCTAGTCCACTGGGAGAATATCACTCTCTAAACCACTCATCCACTGAATTACCTTGTCTCTTCTTACACCAGTCTCTTTACTTGGCTCATGATGGATGTGCATGTTAGTGAGAGGTGTCTAAGTAACTTAATCATTTCAATTTCTTCATCTATGCAGCGATAAACAATCTGACTATTGGAAAACAAAACTAACCAGTACATGAGAACAAGAGTACACATTTAAAATGTGACTTCACCATGAACAGTGCTGGTGTTTTCGTTTCTTAAAGGAGTAGTTTGACAGTTTGGTAAAACTGCAAGACTCGCTCTGTCCAAAGGTACAAATCTGCTTAACAGCACCTCTCATTTATGTAATCTATACAAAAAACGAAGTGTTAAAATGACAAGTTACGTCTTTTCTGGAGGTTATGTGCCGGTGAGAGCAGTGGCCTCATGGAGGCTCTGCTGGTTGCCTGGCAACCTCACAGTGATGATTAGATAAAGGAGATATATTTTCCAGTCTTTATGCTAAGCAAAGCTAACGGGCTGCTGGCTTCGGGAGTGGTATCAGTCTAACTCTCATGCAGCCACAGATAAACTGGGGGTTTGGATCCAAAATGCAGACACCAAAGGTGAGCAGATGCAGTTCTTGGAATGTATTACAAGACTTACACCCATACTGATGTCCAATGAAAACCAAATTCAAAAATACACACTTCTCAAAACTCTGGCAGGAAACACATGAAACAGGCAGACACACTATGTAACACAGGGAGTGAGTGAGCACAAACTGACATACAGAAGCCCGCAGACTAAAGCACAGGGAGGGCAGGTGACACACATTAGGGCAGGTGTACACAATCAACCAGGGAACATGAAGGCAGGAAAAAAAGTTGACAGCAAATACTTAAAACTATATTAATGTTCTTATTACTTACTGCAGGCTATGTTTGCCTGTGATTTATGACCACAGACATTTAAAGAGGTGCAATTCAAAAGATTAGAAACTCAACTTTATTTTGAGCTGCACCTGTATATGCATTATATACATCATAAAAGTAAGCAGAACTCTTGTTTTTTATTGCATATGACTGTACAGGTGTTAAGAATATGAGTCTAAACAATCTGTCTTACTCTATTATGTTTCAAGATACTGACATTCACTTCAGAGGGAAAATCCTTTGAGAAAGTGGAATTAAAAACATTTTTTCCATCTCGCAGGGTAATGCGGAAACAAAATGACTTCCTCAGACAGATGCTTTTTGCAGTGAAAGAATTAAGAAACAAGACTCGCAAACAGGCCTAACACTGTGTTTAAAATATGCAGATTGTTCAGAATGTGCAATTAAGAAAATTGTTGGTCTCAAAAGAAAAATAGTAGAGCTCACATATCCACATTTTAATGGATTAACCGCATAAAGAAAAAGGAACAACTCGATAGCCCCCGGAAATAGATGCACATACATTTCTTTCTCAAAGCCCAAAGGGGGGGTAATGTCACAGTTGTCCCCACTTTCCATTTTCTGCAGCTGGTTTTAATAGCTGCATTCGATCCAGCATTGCAGAATGCTGGATGTATTGAGACAAGCAGAGTGTACCATATAGCCAAGGTGATTGAAATGAATTTCTGTTCCTTAGAGAGAAGCTTTCCTTTCACGCCGATAGTGTTGTTCTAAAAAAAACAATGTCAGTTGGTCCATTGGTCCATTAGTCTGTCAGTCTAACACTTCCCTATGACATGTGAGCGATGGCTCAGCATCGATGTATTTCCATTATATGTTTATATAGAGGGTGCTAATCATATTGATCCACTGATCCTACATGAACTGCAGCAAACAGGTCCACTTATTCAGCATTTCATTCATGTACATCTTAAGCATGCTAAGAAGCTAAATACTACAAGCTAAATGCCACCATGTGAATACCCAGTAGTTGGTAAAATTAACATGTGCATCCCTCACGGCTGGACGCTATCTCCAGACATTGACAAATATTATTCTCATGTATTATCTTTTATCTAATACTGGATAAATTTTCTATTACATTTTTTATTACATCTACTTTCAGTGCACGCACTCCATAATACAGATCATACAGTTTTTATTTTCCCATTCACGCTTTTATGTATTTTTCATGCTTGTAATCACTGTTCTCTCAAGTCAATCAGACAGCTGCAGAAGACTCCTCACTGAGGCCAAGAAAGCGAAACATCAGTTGAGTTCTCAGATCTTTGCACTGGCTTTTTATGTGTCAAACAGTTGAAATAATAGAATCCTGCTCAGTAACAGAGCACTGAATGGATCACATGGGTCATATCGCATTTCTGATTTTTCTGATACATCATGAACCATCCACACCGGTTTATTCTAGAAAAAAACTTCCAGAAACCCGAGGTTTGCTCTACCTTTCTCTACTTTCAAATCAAGGCTTAAGACTTTAATGGGGTTTTTTAGATCAAATCCATCAGATTCAGTTATATCTCACACTGCATTAAAGGTGTGAGACATTTACTAATCATTTGTAATAATAATAATAATCACCTTTATTCTACATATTATCTTTTGCATTGTCTATTTTTTTTCTTTGTATAGTAGGCCATATTTAAGTTAATATATACTGTGTATTTATCAATTTCACAATATATACTAAATATGGTGGACACAAACATTACCTTTGGAATGAAGGTATCCCTCCTTATGCTAACAGTAGCTTGTTGGTATGCTATCACATGAATAATGCCACGAAGAAGAGCTGAGGCTAAGTAGAACACAGTTTAGACTGCGGAAAGTTCTTAGACTGATGTAAGTTAAGTCAATGATTAGCCAATCAATGCTGTGTGCTTTGCATAATGCACAGGCAAACCAGGTTCTGCAGCACTATTAAATGTCACCCTCTCCCACTGACTCCCTTGTGGAGATGCTTATTCACACTCTTTTCTCTCTATTCACACAGGAGAGCCTTTGGCCTCAATTAGGAACAGAATGTGTCATGTTTCCTTTAATGTGTCGATAATACATTAAAGGAAAAACTTGATAGATGCAGTCATTTGTAACTCCATTGCATTTAAAATCCTGTTCAGCGTTGAAACGTTAGTCTGTTTTCACAATTAAAGGCTGCAAAGCAATCAGTATGCTCCGGTCCTTTTTTTTTTTCTTGGAAGTTTTCTGTCCTCGAACGGAGGACCTGATTCAGCTGTATGTTGCGCAGAGAACCCTGTTTCAAGTCTGACAAAGAGCTGACACGACTGCTGGGAAATTATCATGGGAAAATGGAAATTAAACCCTTGTGACATAGTGAACAATGGTGCGCCAACCACATGACAGCTGAAAAACATGTCACTTACATTTTCATCCATCCATTTGTTTTGAAATGTGACGGTATTACAGCCTCCCCGACGCATCACTTTCAGTCATGTTGGACCCCGCTATCTAAAAGGTATTTTCAATACTGAAACACATATTTAGTCAGTAAAGACTTTCATCTGTTTTACATGCTTCTTAATATCCAGGTCATGTCTTATAAATCATTAAATACGTGGATGCACTCGAGAGAGACTCTCCTCAAACGGCAACACTGTTCGTTCTGCCTTCCTTTTAAATCATTTATCCAACATTGTGCCTGCGCTAAACGAACACAACAGCCGATCATATGTTCATACTCCATATATATTCATATGTCCATATATCATGCAGTATTTAGGCTATGTTATGAAATGGCTCACAACTTCCTTCCACGTGGTTTACTTTCTGTTCTCGCAACTTATTACAGCAGCTGCCAACTTTCTAGAGTTTTGTATCACATAAACAAGAGACTTTGCACTTCTGAAAGTTAAGCCCGAGGGGTTTCACAGTCACAGTTCCACTCGTGCAACTTGTATTATGGGTTAGAAAATGAGACACAAAGCAGTCGACCGGATACATGCTGCAGTGGACAGACAACCAGCACGGTTCTTACCTTCCCTTCGTTAGAGTACCGCCGGCAGTGCTGCGCCGCTCCTGCGCTTTGGTTCATGTTTCAGCACCGCGGACAGCTCCAGTCGGGACAGAAAATGCCAATCGGATCGCGGAACTGCTGCTGAGAGGGATCACAGAGACCAAATGCCCGACGCAAGGGACCCACTGAAAAGAGTTTACGGATTTGTTTAAAGCTGTTTACTGGTTCGTCGTCTTCACGATGACAAGCATGAGTTCTCAGCCAATGATGCCTGGCGCGTAAAAGCTTGTTCTGCTGGTGCGCCAGCTGTGAGAGCAAGCGGGCTGTTCATTCATCCAACTGTAAAGCTACAGCCAAGTTAGCCCCCAATAACCCATATAACATAAGAGGCTATGAACAATCTGGCAGCAGGACGCTGAAATATAAAGGTTTTTAATCCGACCAAAAAATATGTTTCGTCCATAAATCCTGAATCATTACTAGACAGATGCTGGCCCGCGATATTTTGACTGAAATACAAGCTATCATTCCATGGGGACAGATGTTGCATAACATGAGAAAACTGATGACAACAGCTTGCTGCATGTAATGGCATCTTAACAGAGCTACTGTACAGTTATCTGCTGCTGTTCCCCTTGTTTTCTATGAAGGACAAAAAATGACATGACAAACAGATAAGCACATACAGTACATAAATACAAATTTGTATATCAATTTGGCAATGAAAAAAGCTATTATTTACCCACATTTATTTATATCAAGATTTATATATTTCTACATTTATTTATGTTTATTTATGTCTGTTAATTAATTGAGTGGGTGGTGCTAACATCAGTCTGTAGCTGGACTGGTTAGCCGGGAGCCAGACCAAACAAACGATTTATCTACATGACCCAAGCTAACTAGCAAACTTTAGTTATACATTTACATTTATTCATTTAGCTGACGCTTTTATCCAAAGCGACTTACAATTGCTATACATGTCAGAGGTCGCAC
>JAPMOB010159253.1:0-14135 GCA_029875015.1 Lepomis gibbosus
GATATACTTGTCAGCTGATTAGAGGTGTGGTTTTAGGCGTGGCCCCGCTCCTGAACCTAAGTTAACTAATTAACTTCATGAAAATAGGACCCAGATTTAAAAATACCAAATCATCCTTTTATCTGGTGACATAATAGCGTGGTTGGATGCATCCTTGATGAAACAGGCAGAGCTAGAAGGCTTTCTTTGGACTGCTGTCCATGAGAAAACAAATACATACAAATACCTGTTCTTTTCTGTCAGCTACAGTCCCCCTCATCCACAGAGAAGACCTCTTCTTCTTCCGGCCCTGCATTCTGTTTGACTCTGTTAGCGCTTCCCCTCCCCCCTGCTGATGGGCAGCTCAGCGGTGGGTCGAGAAATGGATATTCAGGCTGTAATTTGCTGATCATGCAGAACCTGGTGTTTATCGTTAAACTAGGAATACCCTGACCGCTGGATGTAATGGCGGTGTTGTTTGTGTGTGTGTGTGTGTGTGTGTGTGTGTGTGTGTGTGTGATATCTTCCCATTTGCACATCCAGCACCAGCTCAATGACAGCTGACAACTTCATTAACGTAAATGGGTTGTTGTGGAGTCCTGTTGCTGCAACTTCCCACTAAGATTCAGAAGGGTTAAATTATTTCAAGGTATGAATCTTATTTCAACATATAAAGCCGTATATATATTTATCTGTATATTATCTTTTGGGAGAGATGGGAAAAATCAGTTATGTTTTGTATTTTTTTAATTTTTAGTTCACTGTAATGCTCCTTACAAAAAAAAGGTATGTGTAAATGCAAATCTGAATCTGATCACTTTTGCAGAAGTTCTGTGATCAGATGTGTGCTAGCTGTAAATGACTGTGCAGGCTGGTTACATTAAGCTCTGAAGAAGGTTGTGGAACTCCTCGCCTGCTAGTTCAAGATGCCCGTGAGCAGCATCACCTCCCTTCTCCTGCAGCATGCCATGTTTGACTGTTTGAAGTCTGTCACCCTCATTTGCATATGCAGATCCATCTGAATGGGCACAGAACTAGTGGGAACAATTACTACTCCTCTGTCTATCAGCATTCTCAAGTGTCAATCAAGTCAAGAGTGCAGAGTCTAGACTGAACATTTACCATGAGACTCGCTGTACACCAGAAACCACAACTCTTGGATGGATATAAAAAAAAACATGTGACAACTTAATTATCATTATTAATGATGGGGCAAAAATTATAACTGCACAAAAGTCCTGGAGGATGCCTGAAGACAAGAGATGGAAATATCCTACAGTGTCATTTTAGTATAATTAAGCCTTGGAATAGATAAAGTCACATGATCACTAACATGTGGATTTATCCTCTGATGACCCTGAATATCCCTAAGTTCATGACAATCCATCCAATATCTGTTGAGTCATTTCATTTTGTGAGCACAAATCACATGAAACATCACAGATTTATTGTTTCATCCAAAACGTGTTTCCTCTGTTATCTTCTCTTTTAATGTGCTTTACATGTGTAAAACACTGAAAGCTGTTTATCTTCACTGGAGACTGTGAATAAGTGCCTCACACCAGATTGTCACTGTAAAGACATCAAAATGTTCTAACCTCATCTGAAAATAATCCTTACACGTGAATTATGTGACAGTACATGTAAAACATTAAAGTCTTCTGCAAAGGTGACAGTAAAGACCAGCTCCGCTTGACTTTTCTCATTCATTTGCTTTGTGTGTTTACTCACTCGCTGACTGATGATTGAACTGTACAAACAAGTTAATTCCTCAAACTAATCTGATTCATTAGAGCTAATTATGGAACATTTGTTAATTTTGGCATCACAGGGAAAAAAAAGCCACAGCAGCAAATTCACGTCAGAGAATTTCCTCAGGAGGAGCAAAGAAGCTTCTTAGAAAATGATGATGACTGCTCACTGAAACATCTACCTGGTGGATAAATCACTAGAAGTCGAGTAGGAGTTTTCGATTTTAGCAGCTGATGCAACTGTTGGACCGTTACGCTCTTGTCCTTGGTACAAGCCAATCAAAATTACACCTAAAGTCCCACCATGAAGTCATCCCCGTGTTCTCATGGGACCAAACTCAGCGGTTGGAAGAGATCAATGAAGCTCCCTTTTAATCTCTCCTTCTGTGCCTGCTCAATAAGGATTTATGGGAGTTCAGTGTACTTCTCTGTGATGTGAACAAGGACGTCAGTCAGCAGTTTGTTTTTAGTAACAGACTAAAGTTTTCATGCTGTTCTTGTTTTTTGGTTTTGATGAGATGAACTGAGCTGATCAGTAAGGTCAAACGGGATCATTTCATCATTCACAAGAAGAGCTGTAAGAGATTAAGCAAAAATGTGAATGAATTATACTAAAGAATTCTGTAAAAATATATTATTAATTACTATAATTGTCAACAAGAATCATATTAAGGATTATGCCATGGAAATAACGCAGCTTTGTACCTTAAAGACAACCAAAGACGAGATCAGTCACACTGCAGGCATTAATGCTCTATTCCAATTTAATCCCAGGCCTGATCTTTTTGATTGACAGTTCACATTATTTTTTTAATATGGTCCATATCAGACTCTAGTGTGAACTTGTCACGGCCTGAAAGTGTCACAGAGGCCACAGAGGTTAGCTCCAGTTAGCTCATACTAGCTAATCCTCCCGATTTTCACAAGAGGCTCCTGTTTTTCCCTCATTCATTATAGTTTCTGCTACTGTACAGCACGTCTGAGCCTCACACCTCTCTGTCTGCTGTCTCTGGCCCGGACAAGTAACGTGCATGTGACGCAGAATTGTGTTGCTCTAGAGTGACATCAGAGTCGCATGAATTCCAATCTGTCCAGACTGAGGTCGCATTTCAAAACTTCAGGCCTGTATCTCATTTGGACCACATATGAAAGTGGCCCCTAATCTGAACTAGAAAAGATCAGGTTCCATGTGATCTGGGCTGAAAAATCAGATCTGAGTCACATTTGAGCAAATAAAATCAGATTAGGGTCACTCTGACCTGCAATCTGAACACAGCCTTAAACCATCAAACAACAAATCCATGACAGCAACACATCGACAGCCAGAAGCTTCTTCTGAACACACATACCTCAAAACACTGCACAGCATCCTGCATCTGATAACTCAAAACTGAAATTCATTAGAACCATCACAGGACGTGTTTCAGTCTGTTTCAAAACTCAGATGACTCAAGAAATCAGGTGTTTGGTCACTGTTCAGTTCGGCTAAAACATCAACATATAGGGAGAAATCCATCAGAGAAGATCAACAAAAAGGCCTGTCCCAGCATACACAGACCACAACGCACTGCAAAGTCATGTTCAATTTTTACTCAATGCATTTTGTTGTGAAATGCAGGGCTTGTATTTCTAAATGCTAAGTGCTTTGTAAACTTCAGACAAAAGCCTGATGGTTGAGTGCAGCTCAGATTCTTTCAGCAGATAAAGTGGTGCAGGTCTATCAGCTGATTCTGTCCTCTATTTTAAATAAGTTTGACTTTTCCCCCAGTTTCCTCTGCAGGGGAACCTGACGCACTTGGATGACCTCATCTTTGGGGAGTTAAGGAGCAAATCTCAAATCCTGAGTGCTAATTATCTTAGATTTCCTGACCATATAATTAGGGTCATTCCAAAAGGAAATGAGGTTCAGTAACGCCTCTCTGCCCCTACAGTAATGGACGGAAAGATGAGTTGAAGACAAATATGGCTGCCACAGTCAGCCACTTCAATAAAATCTAAATGTTTCTGAACTAAAGCCGACCGAAGACACAAATCTGCAGAATGGTTGGACCTAAGTGTCAGAAACCTTATTTTAATAAAAGAGTTTCTGAGTTTATTTCCAGTTCATGTTTTCAGATCAGCTGAGGAAAAAAAGGGAAGACAGGACAGATTAAAAGGAAAGAAGGAAGACTTGAAGCAATAAGACAGAGGAGAAGAAGGGACAAAAAAGACAGAGGAGCCAAAGCATACAAGGAACAAAGATGTGAGAAAGCAAAGGACAGAAGTGGAGAGGAGTGCAGAGGGAAAGAAGTGCTGAAGGGAAGAAGGAAGGACAGTTAGGAGGAAGGAAAGAAAAATGACAGAAGCGCAGAAGAAGAGAAGGAAAAGAAGAAAGAAAGACATGTGGAAAGGTAGAAAAAAGGACAGAGGTGCAAAGGGCTGGGTATGATACTCGACATGTTTAAATAACCTAGTACCAAGTAGGGGAGACCGGGTATGGTTGTATACCTAGCTAGAAAGTATTTTTTTTGTTTAGTATCTATACTATTGTAGATAGAATTGTTTTACTTATATTAGATTGAAATATAGTTTCTCAGGCAACATATGACGCATTTTTTCCTTTCTAATTTCAAACCACTATGGAAATACAGCTAACATTGGCTGACAGGGGAGGGGTACATAAACGATACATAAACCTAGGTACTTTCTTGATTTTAATATTTTCCAGATTGCCCTACGCAGTCTGGGTCCACCAAACCCGCCTCACTCCAGGTTTACCAGCATTAATTTGTCAGCACTGTGACCAGTACTCCCCACTTACATGTATGTGTCACTCGACCTTTTCCATTCTCTGTCTCTGCAGGTGAAGAGGTTAGAAAAGCGAATGGGCAGCTTGTGAGAATGAAAAAGTCCCAGTATGCCAAAGAGTAAAATACTGAAGTGCTGGTATACGTACCAGTGAGTACCGGCCCACTTCAAGCACTGACTGTGACTCTGAATGAGAAGATACACAAGAAGATAATCTTTTGGAAGATTATCCTATAGTGTGGCATCTATTTTTTTATTCTTTTGTGTGATTGTTACAACTTACCCCAGCATGTGTGTTACAACCTACCCTGCTATCGGGGTAGGTTGTAACAAGGGACATCAACTCACGAGGTCTGTGATATTCTTGTAGAGGACTGAATTGGTGCCATTTGTAGTGAACAAATGTGGGTAGTTTGTATAAAAATTTGAAAACTCTAGCTAAAAAATTCAGTGAGTTATAGTGATGGTTCACTTCTTACCAGGGTATATCGCCATGGTAACATGGCGATATACCCTGTGTCTAACCTGTCTAACCTGCTCTGAGCAGGTTATGTTCCAGATAAGAGATCAACTCTATAAAAATGCCGCCTACTGACCAATCAGATTTCTTGGGAAATGACATCACTATCTGTCGGAGATGCCACAGACTGTTTTACAGGCTGCTTTTATGTTTGCTGCGGTGATGCGGAGAAACGTTTGTACAGCGATAATATCATCATTCAAAGCCTTGTAAGCTACTAATTATTGTAGGTTTTTACAATAAACCTACTAACCACTTTAAAATGTGTTTTATATTTTTCATTTGCTCACAAGTCCGTTTAACACAGCCTGTTGCAGCCATTAAAATAATGGGTTATGTTGAGCATATATAGTAGTTTAGTAGGCCTGAAATTGAAATTAAGTGTAATATAAATGTGATTATTTTAGGTTAGTAGCTATCTTGTATTACAGAGACTGGTCATGCACTGCCACACCCTTTGCAACGTGGGTGCAGGTGATGTGGGGGAGTTTTCAGTAGCCTAAATGTTGAGATTCAGTCTGGAGTCCTGCACTCGCCTCAGGTGACAACGACAGTCGTTCAGACTTGGCCTCAGGTGTCTCCCACGACCACAACAACTGTCCTTACAAGAGCCAGGGGCACAAACAAACCAAGCAGTATCCATCACCTTGTAACGACCCCACAGTTGTTAAATAACTAGGATTCCGTGCCAGTCAGCAGAACTGAAGAAGTGTCTCGGATGGGAGGCAAAATGTCTTCAAGGATCTTCAACACAGTTCAGTTGCCCTTGATTTTAACTCACCTTGGAGTACTGGAGTAAATGTACTCAGTTACTTCCACCTGTGGAGTAATGTTTTTGATCTATTGCTCCTAAAGGGCATCGCTCACTCATCAATCAATACCATTCCTCTAACACTGTATCATTCATCAATCAGCCGCAGCTTGCTGTCACACTCGTGGCTTGTTTTGAAGTTATTAACAGAAAAATTGTTGAGTGATGATGAAAAATCGCACCATTAAGTGTCCTGCAGGGAACCCGGAGAGGCTCTCACCCATTCATGCGGCTTTTTAATGATCAGCCATTTGTGTTTGTTTACTGGAGTTATTGACCCAATTCCAAAACCATGAGTTATTGTCATCGTCCGCAGGGAGCGAGCATCACTACAGCCAGCTGTCTCTGAGTGGATGTGAGGGAAATTAATATAAATGTGATATGTTTCGTCCCAATATGTAAATGATGATGGGTGGTGTTTTGTGATTGATACCCATGGGGGGGGGTTCCATTTATTGTACTTTCTGTACCTTTTCTGTCACAGTTTCAAAATCCTGGAAGGACAATTACAATTAAGGGGGCTTGTTGTCATGCTGCCCATGTATTAGTTTGTAGTATCATGAATTCAATGAACCATAAACAATTAATGAACCTGTGGAATAGTCGTAAATACACAAACAGCGTACAGACAGAGCAGTTGTAATTGAGAGGATGTTTCTTTTATTTCTGAGTATATGTATATCAATTACAGTAGTAAGGGTATTTATTTTATTTTATTTCTTTTACCATATTATCACATTACTATATTTTAATATGCATGTAATTATTTGTTAAGTTCTGTGTGTGTAGCAGCAAGGGACTAAACTTTCAACTATACAACCTTGTGCTGTTTAATGATCCTAATCCTAACAAAAAAAGCCAAATATATGAAATGTTAAAACACCAGCAGCTACAAGAACATTGTCTTAATACAGTTCAGTCAGAAATAGTTTAAAATTTGATTCACATTAGGAGCTACCTGCTCAAAGAATAAGTCACAATTATGATCAGGCATTTGATGCCAATTTTCAGTAGTTTATGATTGTTGGTGGAATAGAAACAGTTCAGTTAGTACTACTCAGTCATTTTATTATATTTCTTTCCTCCTACAAATAGCCTTGGAATACAAATACAAATGACAGTACAGAAACCAGGAGATTCACTGATATTTCCAGCATATAAAAGTAGAGTCACTCCAAAAGTAGAGAGACACATGTTTGCTGTTTTTAGTTATCCTCAGTAAGACAGAAAAACAAAGTGAAAGCGTGAAACAAGAAAATATTATTACCCCGTTACTGAAAAAATAACGCCGTTACGTAACGCCGTTCTTTTAAACGCCGTTATTCCAAACACTGCTCGAGACACAAACAGATCCAAGTCTATGGGCCCGAACCTTTCGCACAATGACTCCACCACCTTGGGGTGTAAGACAGGGTTCGAATCCACTGCGACCCATCCACCAATATGTCCCTGAGCACTTAACCCCAAGTTGATCCAGAGGCGTGCAAGTCGCTTTGGATAAAAGCGTCAGCTAAAATGAATAAATGTAAAATGTATCGGCCGCAGAGGATGCTAAGTACCACAACAACCGCAATGTTCATACTATACTCCTTACCGCATGTGAAATTAATAAATTAGTGCTTCAAAAATTCCACAAGCGTAAAAGCTCTGTAATGATTCAAGGACAGATCGCCATGAGCTGTATGTTGCACGACTTGGACGCTATAACACAGGGTGTTACCGGGTTTTGTGTTGTTTTTGAGTGGGAAGCTTCCGGCTGGAAGCCGGAGTTTTTCTGTTGGATCCTTTCAAAATCTAGCAGTTTCTCACTAGTTTCTTAAACTCACCTACCCTACTTCTAAAGGTCAAATGTGTAATATTTCTGCAGATCTATTGACAGAAATGCAATATAATATCCATGAACTACATCTCTCGTCCCGCAAAATATAAGTCAGCAACATGTTACCTAGCGCGTAACATGTGCTAGATAACGTTCATTGCTTGGTCGCTAGGTAACTATGTTCCACGCAGAAATATATCTCACCTGATGTGTTTAATCTAATGACCCTTGGTCCTTTTATCATATCATCCTCTTGTAAATTCTTTGATGTTAGCTTCAGTAACATTAGCTTCAGTCATTAAGAGAAAGTTACGATGTCACATACGTGACTTTTGGCTTTGTGGTCTTTGTAATTATGTATTTTCACAGTCTTATACATCAACAGTTTTACATCAAACTGCAACTTTTTTTACTTTAAAATTTATATATGTAAATGCTCTGTATTTGTATAGCGCCTTTCTAGTCTTTTCAACCACTCAAAGTGCTTTTACACTACATCTGCATTCACCATTCACACAGCCAAGGCTCACACTGAGCCTAAGTGCTCAAACAGAAACTAACATTCACACACATTCATATACTGGCGGACCAGCCGCCAGAGGTAATTCAGGGTTCAGTGTCTTGCCCAAGGACACTTCGACATGCAGCCGGGGATTGAACCGCTAACCTTCCGATTAACAGCCAACCCGCCTAGCTCCTGAGCCACAGCCGCCTTTTCAGGGCACAAACAGGATCAAATTGTTTTGAAAGTATTTGTTGTCCCTTGCCATTGACTACCGTACTTTTTTTTTTTTTTTTTAGAAATAAGGTCCCATGGTGGTCCACAGGGAAGGGAAGGGACTCTCTATAGTGGTGCATGTAATCTGTCAGTGGCCAAGTCACAATACCGTATGTTTTTACTGAGTAATTATGGAAATATAATTTCTTACTATATCTATCTAAAGAAACCTAATTTTCTGCCCGGCTACTCTCTGCTGTTTTAGAAGAGGACACCCTACGCTCTGTGAAAGGGGGGTAGGGGGAGCGGGAGACTAGACCACTAGATGCCACTAAATCTTACACAATTAAACTTAAAAATTTAACCAACCAACTATCGGCTGACTCTTAGTTGTATCTTTTGCCGTTAAAATAAGAAGAGTGTTCCACTTCTATTGTCCATTTATCCTACTAATTTGTTTTTATGACAGAAACCCAGTGAAAAAAACCCTCTATGAGAAACTGCACCCTCCCAGCAGAGGGTTGGGTTTTTGGCTCTCAATACAGCATCCCTTCTTAGGTTTTTACAAACAGTAGGAGTCCTTGACAGTTGTGTTTTGTGCAAATCAAATCCTGCTCAAGAACCATCAGGCCAGTAATTCTTTTTTGTCAGCTGCTGGATATCAGATTTTGGAATACTACATACAGTGCATACATCCAACAGTCCACAGCTGTGTAATTCAGCAGGGCCTCCAATGAGCCAGAACCTTTTCACTGAGCCCATGTGACCAAAAGAGAGCCTGACTGGGTCTCCAAGGGTTTTGCCTGCCAAAGGCTGTAATTTGTCACCTGAGTGCCCTTGAGGCCAGGGAAGCCATTTCTGGCTTGGCAGGAGGAGGTGCAGGCAATCAGTGTCAGCCTGCCGACAGCGCTGTTCATTAGCACAAATACACCTCGGCTCGCTAACTCTGATATCTGACTGTCTCTTTGTTTGCCTGTCTGACTCTGAGACGGACTCTGTCTGTCTGGAGTCAAGGGAAATGTACAATCACAGTAAGCTGTACATCCAGAGTATGTCAGAGCAAAGGAACAGCTTTCATCGACTGCCTTTCAAGAGCAGAGTGCTGCATTTAGATGCCCACAAAATATATAAATAAATCATCATAAGTCACCGTTTGGTAAAAACTGTGTATCTCTCGTTTCAGTGATTTTCATTTATTCATTTAGGAGACGCTTTCATCCAAAGCAACTTACAATTGCTATACATATCAGGGGTCACACACCTCTGGAGCAACGAGGGGTTAAGTGTCTTATTCAGGGACACAATGGTGGATGGGTCACAATGGGGGATTGAACCCAGGCCTCAGGCATAGTCTTATCCATTGTGGCATCAGCACCTCGTTTCATGTGTTTCATTCATTTGAATAATGATTATCATTAAACATGTCAAGTGTAGGGAGCAATCGTACATTTTGAAAAGAGTAATGTGTCTCAGACATTATATCTCATTGTTGTGTTTGTGTGAGCTTGTTGCGCAGGGATCCCTCTGCTATACTCAGCTACGTTTTTAAAACCATTATGCACAACAAGGCAAAAGGTCTTCCAACTACAGAAAAGCTTCTGTTTCTCGTCTTCCTGAATGGCAAACATTTTGAAATTAAGTTTTCACCTTTTATAGGTTTGGGAGTCTCCTGGTGGTCAGGGGCTTTAAAAAGCCAATAACATCTGGCTGTGGCCTGTAGCACCGCTAACGCAGCGCCCCTCGCTCAAGCCACACCCTCTCGCAGTACATTCTGTAATGATGAAGCTGTAGCCACAGCACCTTTCTGTATGGTCTGTTCTGCACATGCGCATACTTATTCCCACCCAATGTGTACCACGCATGTGTGGACAAGACAGAAGCCGTGATTTAAAGAAAAACTTTATTTACAACATGATATTATACAAATACATAGGGAATTGTAGCATTAGCATACAGACTGAAATTATAATTAAAGTCTCTTGCTAAATTTGTTCTTGTTTCCACAAGCTAAATGTTAAAGTGATCTGAAAAAATTATAAATAACAATTGAAACACAGCCTAAGTAGTGCAATCTTTATTATTTTTTCATGTCAATAGCACTATTGACAGAAAATATTAATATTAACCTCCATTAATACTACATAATCATTTTTAAACTGAAACTCCAATCTTGATATGCACGTTTCCACACCAGTGAAAGCTGGATTTTAAAGGCTAGCAGTATGAAAAGACAATTACACAACCAGCATGATAGTGCATCTGTTTATTGAGGATGTCCACAAATCACAGAACAATGAAAAATGTGAGTAAGGATCTTAATAGAAACATAAAACTTTGGACTAATATTAATAAAATGCTTATTTTGAAAGATTATATGATTACTTAGATTAACAACGTTAAACAGCTAAAATGATTAACTTTTATGGAAAAAAAGAATTGTGCTTATTTGTAGGCAGCGTGGTGGTACAGTGGTTAGCACTGTTACCTCACAGCAAGAGGGTTGTGGGTTCAAACCCCAGTTGCCCCGGTCTTCCTGTATGGAGTTTGTATGTTCTCTCCGGGTGCTCCAGCTTCCTCCCACCATCCAAAGACATGGTGTCTTCAAAATTCTCCTTAGGTATGAATGTGCCTTTTGCCGATGTAAGCTGGGATTGGCTCCAGCCCCCCCTGTATGCAGGCTAAGCGGCTGACAATGGATGGATGGATTGTACTTATATGTCCAATAACAACATGGGTTTAACTTTTGCTGCATGAACCTGTGATTACATGCTGCTTCTGCTGCACCATTACGTTACAGTTGTTATCGTCTTCTTCTTCAAATGCCGCCCTCTAGTCTGATGAACTTTGTTCTACACCAAGACCCACGCTCATGCCACGCCCCTTGCTCTCGCTACGTCCCCCATTCCCTCGCTCACTTGTTCAGACTCTTCTCTAAACAGCTGCTTCAATTCCTTAAGCTCCACCTAGCTCTGGTTTGTTCTGTAGAATTAAAAACTGACGATAAAGAGCAAAAAACTGACTTTAAGCGTGAGCTGGAAATCTGTGAAGCTGGTGAAAAATGCGGAGTACTTCAAGCTATCATTTATCTTGTATGCATCAGAGACAAATGAAAACAAAGCAAATGGGTGTTTATTTAATTTCCCTGGGTATAAATGTCATGTGTGGTTGAGAAGATTATATTCGTTGTATTGAATGAAAACAAGCAAAGATGGAGGTCTGAGGAAAATGTCTCCACTCTGAAAGACAGATGTGGAGGGCTGGAGAACAAATCAGGCTTGTTTTATTTCCAGGGGCAGCAGATAATCTGCAGCAGAACAGACAATGATCTGTTTCCTACTAATTATTGATTTCTGTTGGCCTACTAAGATAAATCAGAGCCTCATCTTGGTCGCTTTGCTTAGTTAGTTTCTGATTAAACATTCATGAAAACAAACTGTTTATTATTGGTTAAAACCAACCACAGTCTCTCAGAACCTTTTGGATGTCTGGACCTGTGGATGGAAATGTGTATTTAGAGCTTAAATACTACAGAACTGATTTATTTAAAGGTTAGCTTTGCATCATTTCTGTAAATATGCATCTGTGTTATCATCTTAAATCAGTGGTGCTGCAGCAGGAGAGAGTCCCATCCCTACAGAGACGCTGCAGATTCACTCTGTCAAAATTAGATTTTCAATTTAATTTAAAGGTAATAACTACTCAGAAAACATGGGAGCCCAAAATCCACAAAGGAGTAAGCACCTTTGCCACATTTGCCATATTTTCCCTCTCTCTCGGTTTGTGTGCAGTTTACGGACGTTAAAAATATTTTGGGTTTGTTTAAATCACTCCTTGAAGCAAGAAAAATCCTCTTGTTCTCCGCGTCCCCAGAGTCTGATGAGAAGATCGATATCAGTGTGACCTCACTGTGTCCGGTACTGAAATAGATCAAAGATGTGTCTCGCTTAGCACACAGACTATTTGCAGATGTTAAAGAAAAATAACTGATATTTTAAGTGTATTTTGTCCAGTTCCGGAGGCAAGAAATCACAGAGGTCCAAGTAAAACAGAAGTTAGAGCATCTTTAGCCTAAGTAATGTGATTTGTTTCATTAAATTCTTAAGATGTGATTGGACCAGCCAAAAATGTGTGTGATTTAGAAAATACAAAAAAAACAGGATATATGTATTCCCATGTTTATACATATATATATACATATAAATATATACATATATTTTCTTTATATAAAAAATAAAGAAAATTCTTCCCATGATTAATGGTACATTTGACTTTGCACTCCGCTGTACACTCAGGCATCTTTACTCTCTTTACATCAAGATCCACGATGGAAACAAGCGATGAATTCATTGTTAGTCTGTGTCTCCCTTCACACTAACCAAAGTAACTAAAAAAACAAATACTGAAGTAAAGTGTGATTGTCGCGTATCCTCAGAGCTTGTAGCAAAATCCCCGACAAGTATAAACCTTAAAGTGGGAAGATGTCTTCATCGCAGTAAATAACACAAAAGAAGCAGTGAGCTGTGCACCTGTGAGGAGTGTGAGGGTCAACCTGCAGTCATGGACTGGTTCATTAACGGACTGTTCACTACAGCTTGATCCTCTGCCAGCGGTGGCCACTGTCACTCACACTCTCAGTCTTTTCTCTGGCAAAACAGAGGCTCATTACAGAGGACAGAAGCCTCCTGAAGTCCACCTGACAGCGCTGCAAATCACTGCGCTCTGACCTTGGCCGGTCAGGGTGGTGACGCTGCAGGGCATACTCATTAATCCTGGAACATAGTGGACATGCAGTCCAGTCCCAGTAGAGTAGAGTAGAGACGGTTGACACAGATGGACAGGAAGCAGCAGGACCCAAAGGAAATGATCAGAGATTAAAAAGAAAAAGAGGATAAAGCTGACTAAGATGTAATCATGGGACAGAAAAAAACTGATGTGTTGGTACAGCTGATGTGTCTTCATCAGAACCCTGTTAACCATTCTTTATCTTTGTATCTGCACTTTCCACAACAAGGCTTGGTAACTTTAACTTCAGTGCAGAGTAAAGTAAGAAAACAGGCTCAACGATGAAGCTGTGCATTTCAAGTTTGTGAACTACCGTACAATTTCTTACTATCTCTGGAAAAAGCCACTGTGTCTGCTCAGAGCTGTGAGAACTGAGGCTGATGCTCAGAAACAACTGTGTTGGTCAAATCAGCCTTGTCCTTCTTTTGGTCTGAAGCTTTTTTAGTGTTTTGGGCTCTTTAGTTCCAATGAAGGGAAATCTTACATAAAACGCTACACTAGCCAATAGAGTTGTTCTAACTTTGTGTGTTACAGACTGTGTTTGTCCCTTTCCTGTTTCAACATAACAATGCTGTGGTGCACAAAGCAGCTCCATAAAGAAATATTTGGTGTGGAGGAAATAAACTGACAGAGACCTGATGTCAGCCGGGCGGGAGCCGCAGCCACTTGCTGTTTGAGAGCACCTTAATGCTCTCGTAATTGAATGTGGCTGAAGTGGAGGCTGTTACAGCACTGTATTAACACCTGCAGCTTTGGAATGACATGTTCAGTTATCACATATGGCTGCTATGTTCAGTGTACCACATATTTCCAAATAATTTTGAAATATCACTCCACCTCAGCCACCTAACATGCAACATTCCTGTGGTGTTAAACCCATCTACCTACACATCTGATTAGATGTTTTTCAAACGGTATAAAAGACTAGAAACTCATGGACTCATTAGAAAAGACTTGACAAATGCAGA